>CM056600.1:193617-313617 GCA_029721355.1 Tegillarca granosa | reverse complement strand
TGTCAATATTCATTTAACATCCATTCTTAAAAAGTGCATAAAATATTGACCCCAGCTACACATGGCTTATTAGACAGCTATACATGTAAATATGGGACACTGGTTGTAAAATAGGTGGGTGGTTAAGAGATCTTCCATTCCTATATAGCAACACCACTTAGCATTCATTACAGTATCCGTCCATTGTCCAGACTGTTTTGTATTCAATGACTCTTGTCTTGCTTGCTTGTTCTTTCATTTTGTTTTGTTCTTTGCAGATTGCTAGTTACTGTAAACGGTTTTCAGTCACAAATTTTGGGGGTGTTTACAACTATAGTTCGGCCTTGGAATTGGTTAGGTATCTTGTAGCCATGTACATATCCTTAACATTTACACACGACACCCTGAAAACAAGTCTCGAGTTCGTGTGTAATATTTACTAATGAAGTTCAAATTTTGCTTTTAGTTTCTCTATGACTACAATTTAGCAAAACAAAAAAAAAAAAAAATTGATTTAAAGTTACTACTGCGACATGTCTTTTAGAAAAGTGTAACAGTATTTTAAAATGAATGTAATGTCCAACTGCTTTCCTAATCTTCCCTGGACTGTGATTGCATCATAATAATGAGCGCTATTTTAACGATTCTTTTGAATTCTTATGGATAAAAACAGATATTACAGATATAAGTAAATTGAAACATTTACTGTAAATCTTACCACATTGACAGAAACATACAATATAACAGTAAACTTTATTTTTTTGCTACATTACCAGGGGTATATAAGGCACTGTAGAGATTTTTATTCAGTACTAGAAAAGTCTTTGCCGTGTGGTGGAATAGTTTGCTTTTTGTGCAGGTGATTTAATGTTGCCGATGCAACATCAATATAAACAAAACCACTTCGATATCATGTGAGACATTAAATAAAATAAATTATTTAATTTGTCCTAAATTGCTTTTTAAACTTGATACTTATTCTAATGATATCTCGGCTATGGCATAATAATATATAATTGTTTATGCAGAACTTAACAAGTTAACCGTTGAAAAGAAATGAAATAAAAAACACAAAGAAATAATAATGCAGTTATGTTTCCACACATACAAACAGACATGCAAGTCTATCCTTTTCTATTTGGTGTAATTGTAAAGTCATAATAATTAGTTATTTTCGTTATAAGTTATCAGTTAATCCTTGTAAATTGTCCCGATGTACATATATATCATGTAATTATCAAAATCGATCATAGTTTCATACTCCTTATACCAAGATTATACATGAGATAAATCATAATAATTAACAATAATTATTCACAGAATTACTTAATTATATAAAATTAAACTGGAAAGTATAATTTTAATATTTAAATTGTATTAGAATTACTGTTCCTTATACAAAATAAGACGATTAAGGAATGTCAATTTCACATTGTAACAAAATACATCTTTCTAGTTGTCAATTTCATTTCTTCTGTTAATAATCTTCTTATTACATACACTATCACTCATAATAGTTTGTATCTGGTTCAACTGTCAAGATTTTAATTATTTCCCAAATAAATATAAATCTTCTTTTTAAATCTTTTATTCTCTTTTTTCTACAAGAGTGCTTTTAATGAAAACATCTTAATAAAAAAATAGAATTGTCAGGTTTATGAAATGTTTTGTACAAAAGAAAAGATATTGTTAAATTCTCATCAATTAGATGACTGTTAATATTTGTGCACTTTAATGCGAATCTTGTTTGGGCATAATTAATGTCCAGCAAATCTCTCATTTCAGAATTAAATGAGATAAGTTTTGGACTAATAAAATGGTGGGGGAGGCGACTAAGTGTGTTAGAAATATCAATATTTGTTGTAATTATACGTCAATTATCAATTCTGGATACATTATAAATTGTGTGATACTCTTTAACACTGTTCTTTCTTTTCTTTTATTTTGATGTTATACAAATATATATGTGGTACTGATGACATATAACGGCAGGTTTTACGGTGTAAATATCGGTTTTGTAAATTATTGTGCAATTTGCTTGCCATATATATCCTATTGTAGAGTAACTGTTTCACATTGTATCACATAAATTAAAAAAAAACAAAGACAGCTGTAGACTGGACAATCCTAGAGGAGGATCTGTTAAAACAGTCATGATTAATTTATAAAACGTTTTGAAAAAATAGACGAGGTAATAGAGGGCATCTTAAATTGTTTTGTGATAGTTAATCATTGATACCAGATTCACTTTCCTTTTTTTATCGACCTATTGGTCACTTTTAATATGCTAAACAGTCAACAAAGTTATCCTTATCCTAACGCCTTTATCGAAATAAATGTGAAAACAAGTGTAGTTTTGAAATTAAAAATTTTATTTTTGTTTACATTTCTGATTTTTAGTTTTACACTCATCCAATTTGAAACAACAATATTATAATTATATAACGGTTTATATTACATTTACCAGTCAAGGAGAGGTAAAACAAAGGCATGTTGGTAGACCTTATGATCAATTTATACAAGAATATAATTTATTTTAATAAATATGTAACACAAATACCAGTTAAAGTTTGATGTGCCAGATGTGCACATTTTGGAAATTCATTCCTCATCAGTGACACTAGGGGCCGAAACGTTTCATGGATAAAAAACATAAGCCGAACAGTTGAAAATCAATGAATCAATAGTTATATAAATCCAAATCCAGCTTAGGAATGCTTTGTACGAGGGAACAAACCTTAGTTTCAAATAAATTTCAAAATTTAAGACGGCTGAAAATTTTGCTAAATGGTACATTTTCTGACAGCACTAAGTACTGCCTACTGAGTTTTGGATACCCTAACCCTAATCCTTTGGATACCCTCGGGGAGTTTTACTCCACCAGCAGCGGTACCCGCTCAGGGGCAGTAGATTTATAACAAACCTGCTTAAGTTTGATGTTCCAGAAGGAAAAAAGTAAGCCCAAGTGTGTTGTACCATATCTATATAAAAGTTTTTTAATGCACCTGTTAATTATAAGCTGCAGAATTACAACATACATGCGCTATAAGATATTTTGTATTTTGTGTATGCAATAATTCCTAAAAACATACTAGAAATATAAACTTGCATAAATTTATGTAAATAATTGATGTTGATATAATTATGATAAAAGATAAATTGATATAAATACCTGCTTAAGTTGTGTGACGTGGGTTAGAATACGTGTGTTTTCATCTCAGGGCCCAATGTTTTATCTTTCATGGAAATATCACAGCTATATAAAAGTGACGTTACAGAAATCCCTACATTAGGGATGCTAGTTGTAAAGGTTGTAGTAAAAAAGTCGTTATTCATTTTATATTTTTCAGGTATTGACTTAGGTCACTTATTAAGAAATCACTCAGTCGACCTACTTTTTACTATTTTGTGTTGCCGAAGTGAGAAACCTAGCGTTAACAGAGAATTACAAAGTGAAATTCTGTCCAATTTGTGACATTGTTTCAAAATTGACATTTTTCAAAAGGTTTTTTCTTTCATATGTTATCTATTAAACCTTCATAAAACTTGTATGTATTTTTTTTTTATCAAAATATAAATACGTTAAACTTTATATACCGCGATTATGCACTGTAATTTTCAAAAAAGCTAGTAAAATAAATGACCGGTACAAATTATACTACTTTTTATTGTTTTTTTTTTAACGTATTTTAATGTTCTTAGGTTTTAAAATTCATTTTTGTTTTAACAAAATTCTGTATGGAAACAGCTTGTAACAAAAAAAAAAAATAATAAAAGAAACATTGTTATAATTTGTTAGTTTTATAAAAATAAATAAATCTGGTGAACAGTGACAGAGATACAAACAATTGTCTTATCACAATTGTTGCATGTGCGTGTATATCGTAATTTTTATTAAACATTGATATTTTGATAACCAGCTGTTGGGGAGGAAATTATTATTTATTAAATATTATATATCAACTTAAAAAAATCAAAGATCACTATCGGTTGAATATATGGAACAATAAATGCATATTATCAAGATTGAGCCAAGTTACACGTTAGGGTCGGTACATAAGAACGGGTGCTTATCTTCATATATGGCGCTTATTTGTACGAGACTTTAAACAAATTTGACAAAGTCATCGTGTTCAATATAAAAAATGCATTTATATGCTGATGCAATACGATTATTTTTTAATTTAGATACACAAGCAAAATCAGACATACAAAACAATAAAACGACAGACAAAAGTTATATCAGCCCTAAGGTAGAAACTTGACCAAACTTCTCTCTCAATCATTTTCGTTTGTTTGGCGTTTAAAAATTCATATTTGACAAAATAAAACAAAAAGTAATAAAAAACACGAACAAAACAACAAAAAAGACAGGACAAGGTTAATATTATCGGAACTAATGTACATTAGAGCTAGCAAACAAGACAATACAAGGTATATCGAAACCAATGGACAAAAGAGCTTTCAAACAGGACAAGACAAGGTACAAAGAGACCAACGGACAGCAGAGCTAGCAAACATTTCAAGACAATGTATATCGGAACCAATGGACAACAGGGATAGCAAACAAGGCCAGACAAAATATTTCGGAACAAATGGACAACAGAGATAGCAAACAGTACGAGGCAAAGTATATCGGAACAAATGAATAACAGAGATAGCAAACAGTACGAGGCAAAGTATATCAAAACCAATGGACAACAGAGATAGCAACCAAGGTTAGACAAAGTATATCAGAACCAATGGACAACAGAGATAGCAAACAAGGCAAGACAAAGTATATCAGAACCAATGGACAACAGAGATAGCAAACAAGGCAAGACAAAGTATATCAGAACCAATGGACAACAGAGATAGCAAACAAGGCAAGACAAAGTATATCAGAACCAATGGACAACAGAGATAGCAAACAAGGCAAGACAAAGTATATCAGAACCAATGGACAACAGAGATAGCAAACAAGGCAAGACAAAGTTTATCAGAACCAATGGACAACAGAGATAGCAAACAAGGCAAGACAAGGTATATCGGAATAATTTGCCATCAGAGCTAACAAACAAGACCTGATAAGGTTATATATATCGGGAACTATGACCATCAAAGCTAAAAAAAGACGGAACAAATGGACTGCAAAGTTCGCAAGCAAGAGAAGGCACGCATAAGATATTTCAGACCATTGACATCAGAGCTAGCAAGCCAGACAAGGCAAGGACAACATTTTACAAGGCGATTGTACAAAAAAGAAAACAATTATAAATCTAGTCAAGCTTCACATTTATCGATATCATTTAACAACGGAGTCAGCAAGCGAAACAAGACGTTTGTTAAACATTTATTCACGTGACAAATAAGATGCTCCTGATAATGAAGAATAACAGATAATTTTGATGTGCCAAAAACAATGTAAAACAGGTAAGAAAAGCTGATCCACTTAACTAGTGATACAGTAAAATCTTTTGTTAGTAACATGATACTGTCATAGTTAAAACTTAAACATTATTTTATACTTGGTTAAATCACAAACCTTTAACTTTTAGTCATTTTAAACAGCAAAAATTCCACCATGTAAAAGTAAAACGCCTTTATTCTTTATAATTCAGTAATCTGTTAATCTCTGCTTTTTTAGACTCAAGGTTGTTAAACTCAGTTCTGTGAAACATTTTAACTTTTAACAATTAAATATTAAATAACAACAATAGTTTTAGCACAAATTGACAATGTAATAACACTGTTTTTAGTAGCAATATTTCCAAAGTTTTGTTTTGTACCTTTAGGTCACTTTAAACTGTGATTTTTACATTTATTACATTTCTAAACCTGTTATGTCTTTGTTTAGGTACTTTTAAAGAAAATGCTCATGATACAAATAACTAAACTGTCTGAAATTAAAACAATATGTAGGTTGGTTAGAGGGTGCTAGAACCCTAATGGTACTAGAATAAAAAACAATAAAGATGCATTTTGTCAAATAGCGGTCCAAAGTAAAACGTCCGATTGTTCTTTCTTGGTATTTTTTTTGTTCTGTATTTATGATTGATATTTTATATATAGACAGACAATTTTAGTGTAAGATGATTTACCCTTTTCTGCTCTATTGTGTTGCGTTTCTTTTATAATTCAATGATGTAATTTTATTTTCAACATTTATTCTATCTTTTAAAATGTTTTAAAAGTACAGAAGAAACCTGTCACTATCTTAAAAAAGATTTTAAAGTAAAATTTATATGACAATTAAAATTTACTGATAACTTTATGCCTTTAATAATTACACTAATTTATTCTATTTAATCATTTCATACTCTTTCTAATTTTGTCATATGCTGTTTGAATTTTTTTTAATAATAAAAAAAATTAAAAAGCATCTACTAGACTATCATTGGTTGTGATCAGAAAAATACATATTTAGTATAAAATCTTTACTTACAGAATGAATGTGGTTGAGGTTTTACAAAATATCATTTTTATATCTTTTTTTTTTTTTTTTTTTTTTTTTTTTTTTTTTTTTTTTAGAAATTTTTATGACGGACTTAACCTTGGCTTATATGAAATATATACATTCACAAGTATTTATGCTAAACGTAACGGAAAATGTTAATTTATCAAAGGTATAATAATATCAAGTGGACCATATATAAGGTCAGATATTGGTGCGGCTTCTATAAGGTAGATATTTATAAGTAATATGTGATTATATATAAGGCCATTCCAATAAAATTTGTGGTTTCCTGTCCACCGAACCAGAGAATCAAAATAAATAAATAAATAAATAAATAATAAATAAATAAATAAAGAAATAAAGAAATAATCAGTTCGGATCTGAATGTTGATGTATTTAAGTTGTTTTTTTCTGAACCGTTTATCTTCCTACATATAACAGAATAAAGACAAGAAAAAGAACTTCACAAAGACAAATATATAAAAACATCACATTTATATTGTGAAGACAACTATATAAAAACATTACATTTATATTGTGAAGACAACTATATAAACACATCACATTTATATTGTGAAGACAACTATATAAACACATCACATTTATATTGTGAAGACAAATATATAAACACATCACATTTATATTGTGAAGACAACTATATAAACAAATCACATTTATATTGTGAAGACAAATATATAAAAACATCACATTTATATTGTGAAGACAACTATATAAACACATCACATTTATATTGTGAAGACAAATATACAAAAACATTACATTTATATTGTGAAGACAACTATATAAACACATCACATTTATATTGTGAAGACAAATATACAAAAACATCACATTTATATTGTGAAGACAAATATATAAACACATCACATTTATATTGTGAAGACAAATATATAAACACATCACATTTATATTGTGAAGACAACTATATAAACACATGACATTTATATTGTGAAGACAAATATATAAACACATGACATTTATATTGTGAAGACAAATATATAAACACATGACATTTATATTGTGAAGACAAATATATAAACACATCACATTTATATTGTGAAGACAAATATATAAACACATCACATTTATATTGTGAAGACAAATATACAAAAACATTACATTAATATTGTGAAGACAAATATACAAAAATATCACATTTATATTGTTAAGAACAAATATATAAAAACATCACATTTATTTTGTAAAGACAAATATATAAACACATTACATTAATATTGTTAAGAACAATATATAAAAACATCATATTTATTTTGTAAAGACAAATATATAACCACATTACATTAATATTGTGAAGACAAATATACAAAAACATTACATTAATATTGTGAAGACAAATATACAAAAACATTACATTAATATTGTGAAGACAAATATACAAAAACATTACATTTATATTGTGAAGACAAATATACAAAAACATTACATTAATATTGTGAAGACAAATATAAAAAAAATTACATTAATATTGTGAAGACAAATATACAAAAACATTACATTAATATTGTGAAGACAAATATACAAAAACATTACATTTATATTGTGAAGACAAATATACAAAAACATTACATTAATATTGTGAAGACAAATATACAAAAACATTACATTTATATTGTTAAGAACAAATATATAAAAACATCATATTTATTTTGTAAAGACAAATATATAAACACATTACATTAATATTGTGAAGACAAATATACAAAAACATTACATTAATATTGTGAAGACAAATATACAAAAACATTACATTAATATTGTGAAGACAAATATACAAAAACATTACATTTATATTGTGAAGACAAATATACAAAAACATTACATTAATATTGTGAAGACAAATATACAAAAATATCACATTTATATTGTTAAGAACAAATATATAAAAACATCACATTTATTTTGTAAAGACAAATATATAAACACATTACATTAATATTGTTAAGAACAAATATATAAAAACATCATATTTATTTTGTAAAGACAAATATATAACCACATTACATTAATATTGTGAAGACAAATATACAAAAACATTACATTAATATTGTGAAGACAAATATACAAAAACATTACATTAATATTGTGAAGACAAATATACAAAAACATTACATTTATATTGTGAAGACAAATATACAAAAACATTACATTAATATTGTGAAGACAAATATAAAAAAATTACATTAATATTGTGAAGACAAATATACAAAAACATTACATTAATATTGTGAAGACAAATATACAAAAACATTACATTTATATTGTGAAGACAAATATACAAAAACATTACATTAATATTGTGAAGACAAATATACAAAAACATTACATTTATATTGTTAAGAACAAATATATAAAAACATTACATTAATATTGTGAAGACAAATATACAAAAACATTACATTTATATTGTGAAGACAAATATACAAAAACATTACATTAATATTGTGAAGACAAATATACAAAAACATTACATTAATATTGTGAAGACAAATATACAAAAAATTCCCTTTATATTGTGAAGACAAATATGCAAAAACATTACATTAATATTGTGAAGACAAATATACAAAAACATTACATTTATATTGTGAAGACAAATATACAAAAACATTACATTAATATTGTGAAGACAAATATACAAAAACATTACATTAATATTGTGAAGACAATAGAAAAAAATTAATAAATATTGTGAAGACAAATATACAAAAACATTACATTAATATTGTGAAGACAAATATACAAAAACATTACATTTATATTGTGAAGACAAATATACAAAAACATTACATTAATATTGTGAAGACAAATATACAAAAACATTACATTAATATTGTGAAGACAAATATAAAAAAAATTACATTAATATTGTGAAGACAAATATATTAAAAGATTACATAAATATTGTGGCAACTTGTTAATAAGTTAAAAATGTAAAGTTGCATGCTGACATGCTGATATGATAAGAAAACAGTTCACTGAATGGTTAGCGGCTGTGTGTAGGGTCAGAACAATTTCTATATCCAAAGCCCGGGATTTTTCGTACCAGCTGGTTTCAGAACGCATCCAGATATCAATTTTAACTGAAAATAATAACGGAACCGTTTAAAAAATATCTAATCTATTGGTTAAGTTATTTGTCTTCAAAAATGTTTGAATGTGAGTGGTTATATAGCCTCGTTTTGAAAAAAGGGTTTGCAAACATCAACACCGAAGAAATTGATCCAAATTCTCAAACCAGCGGCGATGACATCTTGAAATATATAAATATTGTGGAAGACTAATAATTCATAATTTGTCGATGTTGGTATTTTTATTACTACCCACTATTTTAGTCTTAGCCAAATTGAGGCGGGCGGCGCCCCTTCCGACACCATTTTGTACTGATAATCCCGTTTTTTTAAATATAGAAACTGTTTTGATCCTAACACACAACTGTCGCTGGGCATAAAGTGTGTTAGGGTTAGAGGAAATTTAGATTAATATAACACTGATAAGAATGATTGTTAAATGTTTAACATAAATGTTCACCAATATAAATCTCCTGTAATTCAGAAATCTTTGTCAGTTTTACTTCAATGTATATGTGATTTTTTTCTTTCGAGTTTCTGTAGTAAAGAATAAAAAAAAACAAAATTGGGTTTCCGAATTTGGTAAGTCAAATAAGTTCTTTGTTCCATCATATAGTTGGTGTGTAAGCTTTAGCGAAAAGACACCTATCAATATGTAATATCGAACTCTTAACGGATTCAATCAAAGACAGTCGAACAGTTAGGTGTGCTTCCACGAACAGCTAATCAAATCATAGAACAAAAACTATATAACAGGAGATTATAACGATAAAACATCATTTACTTCTCTTCTAGTAAAACATGAGTTACAGATGTAATTAATGATGATAGAATATTAAATAACAAAGAATCATTACTAAATATTAATAATTTGTTTGGTTTTTCTGCAATAAATGATCGGACATTACAAATGAGTAAGGCAAGGTGAATAAAGCGTTTACAACTTAAATACAATATTGGGCAGGTGCAAAATGTCCAACATCGTACTCCAGAACAAACTTATGTAATCCGATAATAATTTATATTTTAACATTTATTCACTTTTAATGCTATAAATAAACTACTAACAAAGTGGCGTCATCATTTAAAGCAGATTGCTGACACGACTGGCAATTCTCGTGAGTCTTGTTCATTTTCAAAATAAAATAAAAGATCTTTTGATTTTGCATCAGTTAAAAAGGTTTTAAAATACATCAGAGCAAATAGCGATTCAGTGATGGAATAAAACAGTATATATAATTTTCTAATCTGAAATAATAAATAAATTTTGACACAAGATAATTATTACACTTTACTTATAAACCCAATCCACGTAGGTAATCAATGTTATAACGATCTAACAATGAACAAACTGCAGCTGATAAACATAACAAATAAATAACAATAAATCAATAATATATGTATTAAATGACTTCAGATTTTTTTAAATATCAATATTTGTTGTATAAATCAATCCAAAAAATCTTTAATAATTTTTAACATTTTACTCGTGGTCTCAAATCAGAAAACTACAATAAATAAACAGAAGTAACATAGTTCTGTTTAATGAAGAAGAGTATCTTAGATATAAGTCTTTGGTTTAAGTAAGTCACTTATTGGATGGAGGAGAAAAAACAGATAAAGCATAACAAATTTTTGGACAGGCGAATTAAAAAATTAAACTTAATTTGGTCAATAAAAACTTCTTTCTTTTGTTATCAAAATTTTGTTGAATCCATCTGGTTTATTGGATTTGTTGTTCTCGTTCATAAGTCACTCTGGTTCAGTAGTCATGGTTAAGTAGTCACTCTGATTTGTTAGTCACTATGGTTTGTTAGTCACTATGGTTCATTAGTCACTCTATATTGTTAGTCACTATGGTTCAGTAGTCACTCTGGTTTGTAAGTAATTATGGTTTGTTAGTCACTATGGTTCATTAGTCACTCTATATTGTTAGTCACTATGGTTCAGTAGTCACTCTGGTTTGTAAGTAATTATGGTTTGTTAGTCACTATGGTTCAGTAGTCACTTTATATTGTTAGTCACTATGGTTCAGTAGTCACTCTATATTGTTAGCCACTATGGTTCAGTAGTCACTCTGATTTGTAATTCACTATGGTTTGTTAGTCACTATGGTCCAGTAGTCACTTTATTTTGTTAGTCACTATGGTTCAGATGTCACTCTATATTGTTAGCCACTATGGTTCAGTAGTCACTCTGATTTGTAATTCACTATGGTTTGTTTGTCACTGTGGTTCAGTAGTCACTCTATATTGTTAGCCACTATGGTTCAGTAGTCACTCTGGTTTGTAAGTAATTATGGTTTGTTAGTCAGTATGGTTTGTTAGTCACTTTGTTTTGTTAGTTACTATGGTTCAGTGGTCAATTGGCTGCAGTAGTCACTCTGGTTCAGTAGTCACTATGGTTTGTTAGTCACTATGATTCAGTTATCACTCTAGTTCAGTTGTCATGGTAAAGTAGTCACTCTGGTTTGTTAATCATTCTAGTTCAGTAGTTACTTTGGTTTGTTAGTCACTATGGTTCAATTGGGTTCAGTAGTCACTCTGGTTCAGTAGTCATTTGGGTTAGGTAGTTACTATGGTTAAGTAGTCATTATGGTTATCAACTCACTTGACTTATTTTACAAACGGCTCCTATGGTCGTTTTTGAAAGTTATTATTGTAACCTCCTTTTATGAGTTAATGAAAGCGGGCATTAATTAATTGGCGATGAACTTAATCGTTTACAGTGATAGATATCAGACAGAAGCACACAGAATTCATTAGTTTGAAGGTGAACTATATATGCCGGTCAGTTATTAAATAACGTATGCGGAGCTGCTTGTCATCAACGAAGCATGAAGTTGAAATTTGCACTTGCCACTCTTCAGCTGTTTTACCTTCAATTCATTTTGCAGTGATGATAATATTCATACCGAATACAACGATAGATTAAATTTTACCTATAAAACAAATTATTGATGATAAAACAAGGAGTTTCTGAAAGTTTTCGTGCACCAGGACCACAACTAGTTATGTAAAACAAGTAGTTTACTATAGTGGGCCTAATTAAAGGTGTACATCTAGTTCATCAACAGAGTCAAATGATGAATTGTGCCATAACCGACAGGCTTTATACGCCATAACTGTTTTACTTTTTAAGAACGAACGATCAGAAACTATAAATAAAAATAAACCCGGGAGAAAACTAACTACAACGTCACAAATATACAAGTTAAGATGGGGGATGATTAAGACATTTATTTTGTTGATGAATATCACGAGTTATGTTACACCATTAAAATAACTCAATATTTATACAAAACAATGCGCGGTCGAAAGTGTCATATCATACATCGACATAAACTTCTACTAACTTTATCATCAAGATCATATCAACGCCATACTGACTTTATACAATATCAAATCTACTGTGTTTCCGTCAAATTCACATGTTCATTTAAAATTTCAAGAGGTATATCTCCATAAAGAAAGATAGAAAAGATAAATAAAATGTTTTCAGTGGTATAACATATAAAAGAAAGGGTCAAAAGTCTTTTCTTCTTTCTCAGACGCCATGCCATTGAAGTCACCTCGCGATGTAACTCGCTAAATACCCAATTTAAGATGTTTTTACACGTCACGCTAAGTGTAAATTTAACACCTTTACACGTTACAGAACCGAGATATTTTGATAGTATTAAATAACTTAAATACATTTTACCCGTCAATAGGGATAGTTTAATTCGATTCTTTTCTTATCTGATCGATTTCAAAAAACCACAAAATTTATTGAATTGCTTTTTATATTGGCTATAAATGTAGCCGGTCATACACAACATTCCAGCCGATAAATAAACAATATGTTATAACTTAATTTACAAAGATTTCAGTAATTTGATATTTATGAAGCTAAAACATGTTAACTTAACAAATATTTTTATATTTAGATCGATTTAAAATGACAATGCTTTTTCACTCGCATTTTGTAAATATCTGGTTTTATCTGCTTTTTAGGTTTATGGATTATATATATATATATATATATATATATATATATATATATATATATATATATATATATATATATATATATATATATATATATATATATATAACCAATTTGTTTGTTTACTGCAGTTTTTGCATATATAATTGTATTACTTTAGCACTTCCGTTTTAAGGCACTAATCGTTACTAAGTAAGATGCAGCATAAGTGCTCGGTCACACCACAGGGGAATATTTTTGTTATTATAGTCGTTGGCTGTCAAAAGTAGAAAAGTCTCGGTCGTAAGACTGCTGCTAAAAGATCAAGTTGACTTTCGTTTTTGGAGGCAAAAATTAAAAAAAAATTATCAAAAGGTCTGGCAGATGTTTGTCAATTTTAGTTCTTTTTATTTATTTATTTATTTATTTATTTAATATTATTCTTTTTTTTTTCTTTGCTGTAAAACCATCTAGCACGTTGTTTAAACGGTTGTGCAATGTCGATCAGATGTTATTGATGTTACTAGTTTATGGGTTGGAACCCAAACATGGGTCAGAACTGAAGTAGTAACTAGTATTTATGTTCTGAACTTAAAACTATCATTGATCAACGTCTGACTGTTCCAAACCAAAGTAGGAAACACAATACCTCCCCCCCCTCCGACAATAACTCGGTGAAATTACCGGTGATGAACGATTTATTTTTACCTTTAAGATGTGATAAGATTGGTTCAAACAAAATCAATAATTTTGAAGTCTAAATTAGAGGTTTGATATATCCAATAATAATTTATCATGTTAACTGACTCAGTTCCTAACAATTTCAAAAATTATATTTCCTTTGTATATTGATGAAAATAGTACACGTTTTATCATTAGTTTAAAAATCAAACTTTTCAGCTGTCGAGTATTATAGGTCAAGTTTTATACCAGCCCGAATTAGATAAAATAATAATTATTAAATTAGTCATCATAACTTTAAGGATTATATGAAGTTTATATTCAATAATTATTGTATGGCATTGTTGCGGGCTATACGGATAATTATACAATTAAAGTACGGATAAAAGATGACAAATTCAATATTACAGATAATTGGTGTTCGTTTTGAAAAATATAATAGACATCCTTTCTATAATTGAAACAGGTGAGAAATGGTACCTAAAACAACTATCGATATGAAGGCATGTAAAAGTGTTTAAAGTGCAAGAGAGAGAGAGAGAGAGAGAGAGAGAAGAGAGAGAGAGAGAGAGAGAGAGAGATGGCTATCTTTTAGATGATTTAGCACAAAAATGAAATATATAATAATAATCGGATTTTCATACTATGCAATAGCGAAAAAAAAGGAAAGTAGCTTGCAACATCCACAATCAATAGGCATTTAAATAATATAATCACAAATACTATGTAGCGGTGTTATCCCTTTTTATATTAAAAAGCTGTTTTAGAGAGGGTTACTTAAGCAATGATGTGTGCTTTTTTTATTCTGATGTTATGTTTTAACGCAACTTTTTGAGAACAAAATATTTGATTATCTTTTACTCGTAGTCAGATAATTTGATGACAAAAATGTTCTAAGGTAATTCATTTAAATGGTATTGTAAATCTCTGTTCCTGAATGTTCTTGAAAGTTTGAAGCGACCCATCATGTAAGGATTTTCAAATAAACAATGCAATACATGTAGTTTGATGTTTAGTGTATGGTAAAAGTAGATAGATTTATTTCAGATATAAGGTTTTAACCTTCTGTCATGTATACAGAGCTTTCGATAGAAACAATTCAATATAATTACTTAAAGAAAGTTAATTCAATAAGTTTTATTCTTAATTATGGTGTAGACATCAATCTACTTTATTTTTATTTATTGATCTATTTATATTTTTTGCTGACAATCGTGGACCTGAAAGAAAGATAATACATGTATATATGTCTCGGATTATTAAAGATTGTCAACACCTTGTATATTGCAATAAATTTAATTATTTCTAATTATCGAACCATGGACTTTGTTTCTTGATAAAACCGATATCATCCCACGTTAGCGTCAGGGAATCACTCCGTCATGTTGTTAGTATTGTCGCGGGATAAGGTTGCAAATATCCAATATAATCTTAGTATCATCAGTAAAACAAATCTATCTGTAATATTAAGATTAGTATCAAACGTTATTAAGAGTTGAATTGAAATTATCCAACCATATATGTATCCTTTCTATAACATATTACAAATGTATTTTTAAAATCATGAGAATATCTTATTCTGGGTAGATAAAAATAAAAAGATTATGATAAATTGGAGCATATTAGTCGAACCTCATAAAATTCGGTTGTTATATTTCTCCTTATCTGATGTGGATTGAGACATGATTGTTTTAATATTTACACGTATTGTTCAATTTGTTTATTATTTGTTTACCCCTATCTTTGCTTGGGGTCTTATATTCCAGAATAGTACATAATATCAATAAACTTTAACAGTTTATGTCATCTTTTAAATCTCGATAAAATTAAGATACAAAAATCCGACTCTAATCTGACTGATATAAAGGTTAAAGTCAATCTAACTAACTCCGCTGCTGCCAAATTTATTTGTTTGTTTCTCTTCAGATACAATGCCAAATTTTGAAATATAGATTAGAATATAGCTTTTATTACTGACAAATAATTAATGTTGAAATATGCATGAAATGTGGACTTTAATACGGATTTTAATTGTTTCAAATATTCAAATCTGATAAATAAAGTATGACTTTAGAAAATTGTATTTTTAAATTATAATCTGTGTTAATATATATTCAATGTTTTTGCATACGTTTTACGCACTGATACAAAGGTGGGTCTAAAAAAACAAAAAAAAATTAAAATATTGAAAATTTGTTTTTACCGAATGAAATAAATTAGCATAATCGTCTCTCGAGGAAGGTACTGACGAAATTTTCTCTTTTCCTTACTTTTCAATGTTAAGTGTCATGCATGACTGTCCAATCTTTTCAATTTTTATTTACAATTCACCAAAGTGTTTCCTTCATTCAACAGTTGTTGAATGCAATATCATCATTCCACTGTTACGGACTCTGGTCCGTTCTAATTGGCTCACCTATTTCTCTATTTTTCCTCTTCAACAAATAATAGTATTTTGCGTGATTCCTGATTTAGTCAATACGTCACATTTCTACATTCCATTTAACTCTGGCAATAATTCTAAGTTACCTTGTTAGTTTTCAGCTTTCTTGTTAGGAAGTTTGAAGCCCTCTGGATTCCAACTTACATGAGAAACTATCAATGTCATCCGGTCATAAAATCTTTAAGCTGTCTGAGGAACTTATTCATTCATCAGGTAATAAAATTTCTAAACTTTAACGTGTTTTTTGATAAGTAAATGTTTTAACTTTTTGTGTTCAAACTCACACTGAGAAACTTTCTTAATCTTTTGGCAGTGAAGTTTTTGAGAGCTCTAAATTTCATCTAATATTCATAAATCGTTCTAAGACACTTGGTGATGAAATCTCTGCGATCTATCTTACACTGTCGAACTTTACTTTCCATCTGATAATAAAATGTTTAAGCTTTCTGCGTGCCATTTTACACTCGATGGGTGTAGCTAGCTAGACAGGAGATGTTTACCCTTTCGGAGCACCCGGTCTCACTTCCTTGATGGAACTCCATGTGTTTAATTAGTTTTCAAAGTTTTTACTTTGATTTTTGGGATTCTGATTTGGGCATGGACTGGAATGTTTGTGTTCTATTTATATTTACTAACAGAGAAAACTGTCGAGTTAAGCCGGTGGTGATGAGCTTTGATAGTGTTGCTTATCTACTGTTTTTTATGCATGACAATTACATCTTTGAAATAATATTGTTTGCTGGTTTGTTTCTTTATTTATATGAAGCAAAAGTTTTGCAGGACCGTCTTTTATCTGTCGAGAATCATTCAATATATAGATGACGTTCTATCTCTAAATAATCCTACATTAGAAGGTATATGAATGCCATCTATTCTAGTGAGCTTAAAAACAAAAGATACGACTGATTCTCGTTTGAAGCTTTATGACAAACGTGATGAAATCAATTTTTATGTTGTCAATTTTTCGTTTATTTTTTTTCTATTTATTTCCACTAGGGCAACTTTCTTCATAAAGCAAGCTGCTCAAAAACAAATTGTTGACCCAGGTATATTTAAAGCCTTGGCTTATTAAAACCCTCAAAAGTTTTTGTGAGCGTTATCACAATATTGTTAATACGTATGAAGTCGCTGTATCCACAATTATCCTAGATACATTGTATGTCCAACATTTCCATGTTCCTTTCATTTTTAAATTTGATTTCAAGGTGCTTACTCTTCCGCAGTGTCATGTCTCGTTTCTCTGTTGAAAGTTCAAGTGTTTAACTAAATTGGCCAGTTTCAAAGTTTTTAAATTGCATTTTGGATTGTGACTTAGACCATTAGACTTTAACTAAAATGCCCATCCGAAGTCGAGAGTTTAATAATTTTTAGGTCTAATGTTTTTGTCTTTTCTTAGCTGAACTTGTTTTTTAGTCACAAATTTCATACTTATATAATAGAAAACATACATTTTGGCTTTGTTTTATTATGATAAATATTGTTTCTTCTGTTTTAAATTACGTTTGGCGATTCGTTTAACTATAAGTTACCAATTTGAAATCGTTTTGCTGAAATTTTTAATAGGACTTGTTGCAGCAAAAGTGTAAAGTGTACATTTTATTAGTTGCTTGCTTAAGTAACATTAAATTAAAAAGTACTGGAACTTTTGGTAATCTGCTATAAATCGACATCATATTTATTTTATGTCTTTAGCTTGACGAGTGTCATTCATAATCAATGCAAGTTATGTTACGCAATGGACGGGATTATGATTTGATGACATTAAGTATTTTAAAAACCCCAAATATTTATTAATACAAACAGTGGTGTATTTGTTGAATATAAGACAGTGGTGCCTAGTCATTGTATAAGTATGTTTGATAGATTTGCTCATAATATTTAGTATTTTTCAAGAGATTCACTATCTAATGATCTATTAAGCTGCTTAAACCGTTATGTGTGTAATTGCCCGACCCAGTAAACACTATCCGGTTATCAAAAACTAATAATGCGCGTTCATAGGTCAAATATACCCTATCAATTACATCTCTATCTCATTAAAAGAACGATTTCAATGTTGTTTTTTCTTAAAAGATAAATGTTTATCAATCGATATCTAAGTGAAATCTACACTCGGATATATTCACGTGACTTTTCCCCGGGTACATGTCATTTGATGGGACCCGCCGCGGAGACCAGTAAGGTTAGATGTTTATCGCTCGTTAGTAGAAATCGCACTCTCATTATCAAATTATAAAGATGGAGTGTTATACGCCAATAAATGATCCAATATTAATTATGTTAGAGATTAGGAAAGGCTAAGCCTTTAATTTTATTTGTAAATACACTTGTTATAACTTTGATCAGGTTCTGATGTATGACCTTTAAACTGAAACAGTGAACAATATTTATATTATGTCGAAGTCAATGTTAAATAACAATAATGATCAAAGTCCTTGTATTTTATCAGGCGTGACATTTTGAATGAAAAGGGCTACTTTTGGTTGACATCTACAATATGCATAGAACATTTCATGACAAAAGTGTTCTTCTTTCTATCATTTTATATGATTTTCATTAAAACATTTATTAATACAATAAACAATTATTTAGATATAAAGCACGCGAAATTCGAAAATATACAACAATGCTGTTACAAATATTGTTCAATAATATATAAAAGCTAGCTTGACAGGAGGTGCTTACCCTTTCGAAGCACCCGGACACACTTCCTTGAAAAAAGTTTACCTGTAAAACTAGGTGTTAAAACCTAAAAACATAAAGTACAAATATGAAACATTTCACTTATATTTTACTAAGAATTTTAAAAAAAAATGTAACTGTAAAAATGTTATTTTCTTGCTGGTAGTAAGAACGCTTATATTATCGATAATGCTCGTTGGTTAATAAATCAGACGTACAAAAATACAATATTAACACAACTGAAATAGCAAAAAATGTGGACAAATTTCATCCATGCCATATCTAAATATTGTCATATTGATCTAAAAATATTTAAATAGAAGACAGTGATTCTGATTGAATCAAGACCCATACGGGATCCAAACCTGCGTTGCCGGGGCATTATTATCATAGATACTTATTTCTGTTATTAAGAAACAGTATATCTTTAGTAGTTTAATGTAAGAAATAAGTGTCTGCTATTGTTTCAACCATGAATGCGCAGAAATATTTATACTACTGATTTTGTAACAGTTGCGAAAAACTTGTACCAAATACTGCCGTTTTATAAAATTTTCTTCCAAGTGCAGCATGTATGATGTTTACTGACCATGTATAAACCATATTAGGTCACCAACACACCATGTAATGATGATATCCTAGTAATGATAATATTCTACAACTGCATCAAGCAATTCGGAGTTGCCATTTTGCTGTGAAAATATATTGAAAGTAAGGAAGAACATAGTAGTCTAAAAAGCATTATTGGGTTTGGGTGAGTTTCAGAACTGTTGTTAAATAAGCAGAAAGGCGAGGTAGTTTGTGTAATCTCTTGATAAAAAATTCATATGTAAAAAAGTGATTAATTTTATTAATTCTTCCAAATTACAATATGTGAATATACAAAGACTATATAATGTGGGAATTACAAAAATCAAGCTTTTTGTAAATAAAGACCAATTTCTCACTTTATGAAATGATAATTGGCAAATTAAAAGATTTAATGGCATGATATGAATTTGTCAATCCAAAGTAAGTTCATTTATAATCAGTGTTTTCAATATGCATTATTTTTACATATTGCCTGTTTTTTCCTAAACAATAATGTTGTATCATGTTCTTGAAGTAACAAAGTACTATTTTTTAACTTCAATACTTTGACAAAATTTGACTCATTTATTTCTTGTGAGTATTTTGAAAGCACATACAGCTGCATTATCAAGTTTTAACATATGTGTCTTATGGATTACACAATTATGCACCATTCAAATATCACACAAATAAGAGGTGTACATCACTGATGTGTGCAAAACAACTGGGTGAAATGTTATTTAATTTGGATAAACTTCATTGGAGTTATGGATTACACAATCTATGCACCGTTCACATGTTTTTCAGTGAAAAATGACAAAGTTTAAAAAGCAATAATTTTAACAAAAATCATTAGATTTCAGCAAAATAGGAGTTGCACATTACTGATGTTTGCAAAACAACTAGGTGAAATTTTATTTGATTTGGATAAAGTTTATAGGAGTTATGGATTACATAATCCATGCACAGTTAAGGTGTGACGGACTGACGGACTGATGAAATGACGGACGGAGTCGACCCATAACTAGACCTGCTGTCGCCTCTGGCGACGCAGGTAAAACATGTACTTGACAACATCCATCGCAATGAATAACTACTAAATTAGACAATATAAAAGTCACCTTTGGGATCAAATACAAACATACATATAAATGTCCAAATCACAATCTAAAAAATCAAAGTAAAAACTTTAAAAACTGGCAAATTCAGTTACACATGTGAAGTTTTATCAAGGAAGTTAGGTCTGATGCTCCGGAAGGGTAAATACCTCCTGTCTTGCTAGCTACACCTGTCATATGCAAAATCAAATTTGAGAATGAAAAGAACACGGAACGATGTGAAATCAAATATATGCAGTATAAATTTGGATTCTACGACTTTATACTTATCAACAATATTGTGAAGACTGTCATACAACTTTTAAACGGCCTTTATAAGCCTTGAATATACCTAGCCAACAATTTAGTTGTAAGCAACTTGTTTTGTTATAGGAAGTCCCCCCGTAGTGGGAATAAACTCTACCATAACGTATAAACTGTAAGACAAATGCGCCATGCGCAGGAAAAGCAAAGATATTAGTGCAAAGAAACGGGGAGTTGACAATAGAAAAATTATAGTCTTTATGTTTTAGAGCTGGATGTAGCCTTTTGTGGGTGTCATAATTCAGGTATAAGTCCGAAAATCATGCGGAACATGGAGGATCAGTTTTATCTTTTCCAGCTCACTATGATATTTATAATTCACATACTCTCTATATTTTGGATACATCAATACATGTATTTAGATGGATGATTTAGCGACAATCTTCCTTTCAAATTTGCTCTGCAAAAAATTCCTCTTCATATGAATAAAGAAACAAATCGGCAAGCAAAGGTGCACAAATGGTATACCGATTGTTTGTCATTAATTGTTATAATAGCAAGATTCCAATCAAAAAAGGAATGCATATTTCAAATATCATCAAGGTACCTGGAGTTTCGATTAAACATTGTATAAAGCTTAATCTTTTTCCTAGTTTGCCTCTAAATTGTTTCCCTTAATAATTATTAACAATAATAATAATTATAATTATAATTATAATAATGATAATAATAATAATAATAAATGCATTATTAATAAAATCAGTAAGATCACTAAATTGTTCATCGCAAGTCTAGAAGTCCAAGATCTATGACAAAATGAATTGTTTTGCTACCAAAAATTTATATTCTAAAGGCGTGTATCTTGTCACATATTGCAAAATTTTTGTTTTTTTTCTAAAATTTTGGAAATGTCCCTGAAAACTGTCAGATGTTATCTCTCTCTCTCTCTCTCTCTCTCTCTCTCTCTCTCTCTCTCTCTCTCTCTCTCTCTCTCTCATATTATAATTTATTAATTTTATTATTATTATTATTATTTGTTTTTTATGAAATTAAGAATCAACTTAAAAACACAACAAACTTATCTATATATAGTCAAATTCACATATTTCGGAATAATTATACATTGTGAAATATTTTCAACAATAGTAAGAGATTTGTCTTATCGAGACTTTCATTCACATTTCTTGAATTAAAATAAGAAATTTTAAAGTCACACTCTGATATTTATCATAAAAAAATATTTTGTTTACAAGAATTTATGTCTTAACATCGAATATTATTATTATTATTATTATTTTATAATAAAAAAATATCGATGTATGGCTTAAGTTTTTAATGTTTAGTCTTTTATTCCGTAGAAGTCAGTACCTTAACGCAGTGTAATTTATTAATATATTTACAAGTAAATGTTCAAATATAGTACAAACAAGTAGCATATGAAATAACAATTCATCTATAACTTTTTAATAATAGGCTGTAATTGAAATATTATTTGTCTTTAGCATTGCTATTTCAGAGATGACATAATGTTTTATCTGTATTTTGTGTTTATTGATGAGAACTACATTGGAATCTTTTATGAAAGCTTATAGAATAGCGATAGTTGGAATAAAAATATTTCTAAGGCATTTTTAAGGTTAATCATCATATAAAGACTTTTTTTTAAAACTTACTTTTACTCCATATGAAGACTGTTTTTATGGCAATTATTAGGCTTAAATTTTGTGTCTTTGTCACGTGCAATACCGTAAAATGTACTATTCTTTGTATTTGTAAATACAATGGTCGAACGTTTAGTAAATCTACACTAAATAGTCCATAATAAATGGAAATTCCAAAAAGCTTGGAGCATGTAGAGAATATTTTATTCTGAGCTTGGAGCATGCGCGAAAGTTCTAAGTGTATGTAAATATTTAACAAAATATCTGTTGAAATTCGATGTGCCATATGTGCACATTTCGGTAAATCATTCCTAAACAGTGAGGAGGCCGAAAAAATGATTGATAAAAATATGATCTAAACATTTGAAAATTAAAGAGTCCAAAGTTCCAAACATACATGAATCCAAATCCAGCTAAGGAATGCTTTGCATGAGGGAACAAACCTTAGTTTTAAATAAATTTCAAAAACATTGGCGTCGGCAGAAAGAAAAAGTGTTCGTGCGAGAACTACAGCAGATTCTGCAAGAAAAGGAACAAGGGCCAATTGGGACAAACTAACTCTATGAATCGACCAGGCTCAGATGGAAAAATTGCTGTGTAAACAGCAGTTTGGATCAAATAAACATGACCAGGTGGCCGCATCGCTCTTGAGCATAAGCTCTTTTGGTGTGTTTGTTGACGTTGCCTTCTTTTTGATAAACAATCACATGATCAATGTTCTTAAACAAGATCTTTGGTAGATCAAACTAGCAGTAGGTTTTCCAGTCAATTTCAACATAAGTAAAGGTTTTATTATTGAATTTATTGAACCAAGTATTATATTTTTCATGAGAAGAATAGTTAAGACAAAATGCTCTATTGAATAAAAACTTTATACAGCCTATATATATGGATCAAGATAAAAATCATGAACATCAACACATTTTTATTTTGCTTTGATTTAAAATTATCTGTTAATTAATTTAGTAATTTACTCAGATATTGAGTCCAATTTATTTGCACTCCATGGTACTGTAAGACCAATGGATTGAATGAAACAATTCTATCTCTAGAATTATCTCCCTTAGGTTGTCATCGGTATTTTATTCTTCAATATCTGATTTTATTTATTTGATATTAACTAGTTGATATTGTCATCACGCTTTAATTCTTTAGAACATTTTTTCATATCATGCGATATTAATCCCACTGTGACCCGTCAACAAGAGAGACCAACACTAAATCTATTCAGAGTTGTCTCCCCGTGAATACATCTATCAGATATATAACCATTATTTATATACTAGATAAACCGACTTATTTTTGTTTCAAGTATTTAATTTGTAAAAAAGTCTGTGTGAATTCGATGAATATTAAATGATATCAGAATATTTACTATTCTTATTCCAGACTTATCAGAAAAAAAATGTGGACCGTTTAAAAATAATTTGATTATAAAAAGTTTGATGAGATTTATTTTATAAATAACATTAAATATAAGATGGATCTGAAAGATATTCTTGACATATATTGTGCTTATAAGAAATATATGTTAAATTGGTACTAAATATCTAAATTATCAAAAAATATCAAAATATTTGAATCAACTGAGAAGATATAGGTCAAATTATTGTTCACAGTATTGATTAATTTTAAATTAATCGGATTAGCATTATCGGGTATGATTTGTTTTGTTACAAAATGACGTCATTTAGACAAAAAGGCCTCCACTACAACTATTAGAATATAATTGATATCTGAACAAAAGTTGTGACCGTCCAAGCTCGAATTGAGAAAGTGTTGAGTTCAAAGTATCGAGTGTCTCTAGAAGATGGGGTATGTCTAAAAGAAGTCCAAATAGATATGCAATTGTGAGAATGTACAGTAACGCATTTGTCGAAAATATTTCAAATGAAGCCCCGATATTGTTACAAGTCCAAAAACAAATCAAAGTTGTGATAAGCAGTGTTTATTATTTGGATGTTTTATACAGTATGTATGTATGTATATTAAATGGATGTTTATGCAGTATGTGTATATATTATATGGATATTTTATGTAGTATGTATGTATATTATATGGATGTTTTATGCAGTATGTATGTATATTACATAGATGTTTTATGCAGTATATATGTATATTATACCGATGTTTTATGCGGTATGTATGTATATTATATGGATGTTTTATGCAGTATGTATGTACATTATATGGATGTTTTATGCAGTATGTATGTATATTATATGGATGTTTTATACAGTATATATGAATATTATATGGATGTTTCATGCGGTATGTATGTATATTATATGGATGTTTTATGCAGTATGTATGTATATTATATGGATGTTTTATGCAGTATGTGTGTATATTATACGGATGTTTTATGCAGTATGTATGTATATTATATGGATGTTTAATACAGTATATATGTATATTATATGGATGTTTTATGCAGTATGTATGTACATTATATGGATGTTTAATACAGTATGTATGTGCATTATATGGATGTTTTATGCAGTATGTATGTATATTATATGGATGTTTTATGCAGTATGTATGTATATTATACCGATGTTTTATGCAGTATGTATGTTCATTATATGGATGTTTTATGCAGTATGTATGTACATTATATGGATGTTTTATGCAGTATGTATGTATATTATATGGATGTTTTATGAAGTATGTATGTATATTATATGGATGTTTTATGCAGTATGTATGTATATTATACCGATGTTTTATGCAATATGTATGTACATTATATGGATGTTTTATGCAGTATGTATGTATATTATATGGATGTTTATACAGTATATATGTATATTATATGGATGTTTTATGCGGTATATATGTACATTATATGGATGTTTAATACAGTATGTATGTGCATTATATGGATGTTTAATGCAGTATGTATGTATATTATATGGATGTTTTATGCAGTATGTATGTATATTATACCGATGTTTTATTCAGTATGTATGTCCATTATATGGATGTTTTATGCAGTATGTATGTACATTATATGGATGTTTTATGGAGTATGTATGTATATTATATGGATGTTTTATGCAGTATGTATGTATATTATATGGATGTTTTATGCAGTATGTGTGTATATTATACGGATGTTTTATGCAGTATGTATGTACATTATATGGATGTTTTATGCAGTATGTATGTATATTATATGGATGTTTTATACAGTATATATGTATATTATATGGATGTTTTATGCAGTATGTATGTACATTATATAGATGTTTAATACAGTATGTATGTGCATTATATGGATGTTTTATGCAGTATGTATGTATATTATATGGATGTTTTATGCAGTATGTATGTATATGTTATACCGATGCTTTATGCAGTATGTATGTTCATTATATGGATGTTTTATGCAGTATGTATGTACATTATATGGATGTTTTATGCAGTATGTATGTATATTATATGGATGTTTTATGCAGTATTTATGTATATTATATGGATGTTTTATGCAGTATGTGTGTATATTATATGGATGTTTTATGCAGTATGTATGTACATTATATGGATGTTTTATGCAGTATGTATGTATATATGTAATACAAATACCAGTTAAATTTTGATGTGCCAGATGCGCACATTTCGGAAATTCATTCCTCATCAGTGACACTAAGACCGAAAAAGTTGATACATAAAAAATATAAGCCAAACAGTTGTAAATAAAGAATCTAAAGTTTCAAAATTATATAAATCCAAATCCAGCTAAGGAATGCTTTGCATGAGGGAACAAACCTTAGTTTTAAATAAATTTTAAATTTTAAACGACTGAAAATTTTGTTAAATGGTACATTTTCTGACAGCACAGAGTACTGCCTACTGAGTTATGGATACCCTCGGGGAGATTTACTCCACCAGCAGCGGTACCCGCTCAGGGGTAGTAAATATGTAATACAAATACCAGTTAAATTTTGATGTGCCAGATGCGCACATTTCGGAAATTCATTCCTCATCAGTGACACTAAGACCGAAAAAGTTGATACATAAAAAATATAAGCCAAACAGTTGTAAATAAAGAATCTAAAGTTTCAAAATTATATAAATCCAAATCCAGCTAAGGAATGCTTTGCATGAGGGAACAAACCTTAGTTTTAAATAAATTTTAAATTTTAAACGACTGAAAATTTTGTTAAATGGTACATTTTCTGACAGCACAGAGTACTGCCTACTGAGTTATGGATACCCTCGGGGAGATATATTATACCGATGTTTTATGCAGTATGTGTGTATATTATATGGATGATTTATGCAGTATGTATGTATATTATATGGATGTTTTATACAGTATATGTATATTATATGGATGTTTTATGCGGTATGTATGTATATTATATGGATGTTTTATGCAGTATGTATGTACATAATATAAATGTTTTATGCAGTATGTATGTATATTATATGGATGTTTTATGCAGTATGTGTGTATATTATACGGATGTTTTATGCAGTATGTATGTACATTATATGGATGTTTTATGCAGTATGTATGTATATTATATGGATGTTTTATACAGTATATATGTATATGATATGGATGGTTTATGCAGTATGTATGTACATTATATGGATGTTTAATACAGTATGTATGTGCATTATATGGATGTTTTATGCAGTATGTATGTATATTATATGGATGTTTTATGCAGTATGTATGTATATGTTATACCGATGCTTTATGCAGTATGTATGTTCATTATATGGATGTTTTATGCAGTATGTATGTATATTATATGGATGTTTTATGCAGTATGTATGTACATTATATGGATGTTTTATGCAGTATGTATGTACATTATATGGATGTTTTATGCAGTATGTGTGTATATTATATGGATGTTTTATGCAGTATTTATGTATATTATATGGATGTTTTATGCAGTATGTGTGTATATTATATGGATGTTTTATGCAGTATGTATGTACATTATATGGATGTTTTATGCAGTATGTATGTATATTATACCGATGTTTTATGCAGTATGTATGTATATTATACGGATGTTTTATGCATTATGTATCTATATTATATGGATGTTTTTTACAGTATATGTATATTATATGGATGTTTTATGCGGTATGTATGTATATTATATGGATGTTTTATGCAGTATGTATGTACATTATATAAATGTTTTATGCAGTATGTATGTATATTATATGGATGTTTTATGCAGTATGTGTGTATATTATACGGATGTTTTATGCAGTATGTATGTACATTATATGGATGTTTTATGCAGTATGTATGTATATTATATGGATGTTTTATACAGTATATATGTATATTATATGGATGTTTTATGCAGTATGTATGTACATTATATGGATTTTTAATACAGTATTTATGTGCATTATATGGATGTTTTATGCAGTATGTATGTATATTATATGGATGTTTTATGCAGTATGTATGTATATGTTATACCGATGCTTTATGCAGTATGTATGTTCATTATATGGATGTTTGATGCAGTATGTATGTATATTATATGGATGTTTTATGCAGTATGTATGTACATTATATGGATGTTTTATGCAGTATGTATGTATATTATATGGATGTTTTATGCAGTATGTGTGTATATTATATGGATGTTTTATGCAGTATGTGTGTATATTATATGGATGTTTTATACAGTATATATGTATATTATATGGATGTTTTATGCGGTATGTATGTATATTATATGGATGTTTTAGGCAGTATGTATGTACATTATATAAATGTTTTATGCAGTATGTATGTATATTATATGGATGTTTTATGCAGTATGTATGTATATTATATGGATGTTTTATGCAGTATATATGTATATTATATGGATGTTTTATGCAGTATGTATGTATATTATATGGATGTTTTACGCAGCATGTGTGTATATTATATGGATGTTTTATGCAGTATGTATGTATATTATATGGATGTTTTATACAGTATGTATGTATATTATATGGATGTTTTATGCGGTATGTATGTATATTATATGGATGTTTTATGCAGTATGTATGTACATTATATGGATGTTTTATGCAGTATGTATGTACATTATATGGATGTTTTATGCAGTATGTGTGTATATTATATGGATGTTTTATGCAGTTTGTATTTATATTATATGGATGTTTTATGCAGTATGTGTGTATATTATATGGTTGTTTTATGCAGTATGTATGTACATTATATGGATGTTTTATGCAGTATGTATGTATATTATACCGATGTTTTATGCAGTATGTGTGTATATTATATGGATGTTTTATGCAGTATGTATGTATATTATATGAATGTTTTATACATTATATGTATATTATATGGATGTTTTATGCGGTATGTATGTATATTATATGGATGTTTTATGCAGTATGTATGTACATTATATAAATGTTTTATGCAGTATGTATGTATATTATATGGATGTTTTATGCAGTATGTGTGTATATTATACGGATGTTTTATGCAGTATGTATGTACATTATATGGATGTTTTATGCAGTATGTATGTATATTATATGGATGTTTTATACAGTATATATGTATATGATATGGATGTTTTATGCAGTATGTATGTACATTATATGGATGTTTAATACAGTATGTATGTGCATTATATGGATGTTTTATGCAGTATGTATGTATATTATATGGATGTTTTATGCAGTATGTATGTATATGTTATACCGATGCTTTATGCAGTATGTATGTTCATTATATGGATGTTTTATGCAGTATGTATGTATATTATATGGATGTTTTATGCAGTATGTATGTACATTATATGGATGTTTTATGCAGTATGTATGTATATTATATGGATGTTTTATGCAGTATGTGTGTATATTATATGGATGTTTTATGCAGTATGTGTGTATATTATATGGATGTTTTATACAGTATATATGTATATTATATGGATGTTTTATGCGGTATGTATGTATATTATATGGATGTTTTATGCAGTATGTATGTACATTATATAAATGTTTTATGCAGTATGTATGTATATTATATGGATGTTTTATGCAGTATGTATGTATATTATATGGATGTTTTATGCAGTATGTATGTATATTATATGGATGTTTTATGCAGTATGTATGTTTATTATATGGATGTTTTATGCAGCATGTGTGTATATTATATGGATGTTTTATGCAGTATGTATGTATATTATATGGATGCTTTATACAGTATGTATGTATATTATATGGATGTTTTATGCGGTATGTATGTATATCATATGGATGTTTTATGCAGTATGTATGTACATTATATGGATGTTTTATGCAGTATGTGTGTACATTATATGGATGTTTTATGCAGTATGTGTGTATATTATATGGATGTTTTATGCAGTATGTATGTATATTATATGGATGTTTTATACAGTATATATGTATATTATATGGATGTTTTATTCGGTATGTATGTATATTATATGGATGTTTTATGCGGTATGTATGTACATTATATGGATGTTTTGTGCAGTATGTATGTACATTATATGGATGTTTTATGCAGTATGTGTGTATATTATATGGATGTTTTATGCAGTTTGTATTTATATTATATGGATGTTTTATGCAGTATGTGTGTATATTATATGGTTGTTTTATGCAGTATGTATCTACATTATATGGATGTTTTATGCAGTATGTATGTATATTATACCGATGTTTTATGCAGTATGTGTGTATATTATATGGATGTTTTATGCAGTATGTATGTATATTATATGGATGTTTTATACATTATATGTATATTATATGGATGTTTTATGCGGTATGTATGTATATTATATGGATATTTTATGCAGTATGTATGTACATTATATAAATGTTTTATGCAGTATGTATGTATATTATATGGATGTTTTATGCAGTATGTGTGTATATTATACGGATGTTTTATGCAGTATGTATGTACATTATATGGATGTTTTATGCAGTATGTATGTACATTATATGGATGTTTAATACAGTATGTATGTGCATTATATGGATGTTTTATGCAGTATGTATGTATATTATATGGATGTTTTATGCAGTATGTATGTATATGTTATACCGATGCTTTATGCAGTATGTATGTTCATTATATGGATGTTTTATGCAGTATGTATGTATATTATATGGATGTTTTATGCAGTATGTATGTACATTATATGGATGTTTTATGCAGTATGTATGTATATTATATGGATGTTTTATGCAGTATGTGTGTATATTATATGGATGTTTTATGCAGTATGTGTGTATATTATATGGTTGTTTTATGCAGTATGTATGTACATTATATGGATGTTTTATGCAGTATGTATGTATATTATACCGATGTTTTATGCAGTATGTGTGTATATTATATGGATGTTTTATGCAGTATGTATGTATATTATATGGATGTTTTATACATTATATGTATATTATATGGATGTTTTATGCGGTATGTATGTATATTATATGGATGTTTTATGCAGTATGTATGTACATTATATAAATGTTTTATGCAGTATGTATGTATATTATATGGATGTTTTATGCAGTATGTGTGTATATTATACGGATGTTTTATGCAGTATGTATGTACATTATATGGATGTTTTATGCAGTATGTATGTATATTATATGGATGTTTTATACAGTATATATGTATATGATATGGATGTTTTATGCAGTATGTATGTACATTATATGGATGTTTAATACAGTATGTATGTGCATTATATGGATGTTTTATGCAGTATGTATGTATATTATATGGATGTTTTATGCAGTATGTATGTATATGTTATACCGATGCTTTATGCAGTATGTATGTTCATTATATGGATGTTTTATGCAGTATGTATGTATATTATATGGATGTTTTATGCAGTATGTATGTACATTATATGGATGTTTTATGCAGTATGTATGTATATTATATGGATGTTTTATGCAGTATGTGTGTATATTATATGGATGTTTTATGCAGTATGTGTGTATATTATATGGATGTTTTATACAGTATATATGTATATTATATGGATGTTTTATGCGGTATGTATGTATATTATATGGATGTTTTATGCAGTATGTATGTACATTATATAAATGTTTTATGCAGTATGTATGTATATTATATGGATGTTTTATGCAGTATGTATGTATATTATATGGATGTTTTATGCAGAATGTATGTATATTATATGGATGTTTTATGCAGTATGTATGTTTATTATATGGATGTTTTATGCAGCATGTGTGTATATTATATGGATGTTTTATGCAGTATGTATGTATATTATATGGATGCTTTATACAGTATGTATGTATATTATATGGATGTTTTATGCGGTATGTATGTATATCATATGGATGTTTTATGCAGTATGTATGTACATTATATGGATGTTTTATGCAGTATGTGTGTACATTATATGGATTTTTTATGCAGTATGTGTGTATATTATATGGATGTTTTATGCAGTATGTATGTATATTATATGGATGTTTTATACAGTATATATGTATATTATATGGATGTTTTATTCGGTATGTATGTACATTATATGGATGTTTTATGCAGTATGTATGTACATTATATGGATGTTTTATGCAGTATATATGTATATTATATGGATATTTTATACACTATATATGTATATTATATGGATATTTTATACACTATATATGTATATTATATGGATATTTTATACAGTATATATGTATATTATATGGATATTTTATACATTATATATATATATTATATGGATATTTTATACAGTATATATGTATATTATATGGATATTTTATACAGTATATATGTACATTATATGGATATTTTATACAGTATATATGTATATTATATGGGTATTTTATACAGTATATATGTACATTATATGGATGTTTTATACAGTATGTATGTATATTATATGGATATTTTATACAGTATATATGTATGAATAAAACAAACATACCAGTCCTTGTCCATATCACAATTCCAAAAAACAAAGTTAAAACTTTGCAAACTGGCAAAATATGTTATACACGTGCACTCCCATCAAGGAAGTGAGGCCGGATGCTCCGGAACGGTAAGCACCTCCTGTCTAGCTATATTATATGAATGTTTTAAACAGTATGTATGTATATTATATGAATGTTTTATACAGTATGTATGTATTTATATATATCAAATAACAGATAAATTTTGTTGTGCTAGATGTGCACATCTCTAAGACCGAAAAGTTTGATAGATAAAAAACATAAGCTAAATAGTTGAAAATAATGAATCTAAAGTTCCAAAATTATATAAATCCAAATCCAGTTAAGGAATGCTTTGCATGAGGGAACAAACCTTAGTTTTAAATAAATTTCAAATTTTAGACGGCTGAAAATTTTGCTAAATGGTACATTTTCTGACAGCACAAAGTACTGCCTACTGAGTTATGGATATCCTGGGCGAGTTTTACTCCACGAGCAGCGGTACCCACTCAGGGGTATTAAATATATAACACAAATACCTGTTAAATTTTGATTTGCCAGATGTGCACATTTCGGAAAATCATTCCTTATGAGTGACACTTAGACCAAAAAGTTTGATAGATAAAAAACATAAGCCAAACAGTTGAAAATAATGAATCTAAAGTTCCAAAATTATATAAATCCAAATCCAGCTAAGGAATGCTATGCATGAGGGAACAAACCTTAGTTTTAAATAAATTTCAAAATTTTAGACGACTGAAAATTTTGCTAAATGGTACATTTTCTGACAGCACAAAGTACATATATAACATGTGGATCATATACAACAGAGAACAACTGTTTTCAGAAGTTTATTGTTTGGTTGATTAGGATTATTTTTTATTTTTAATTGTTTGTATAAATATAGATCACTAACGTTGTTGTGTTGTGGCCCTCTAAAACTACTCAAAACGTACCAGAAGTTAATTATTCCAGTGACTGTCCACCGTAGAGAGTTATATAATCCCAGTACCAACTTTAACTTTTTCTTTTATTTCATTATTTTTATTATGTTGTTTTCTTGGTTATTGCAAAGTACATGTATGTTTTCAGTTACGATATTTTTGAAAAGCTTTAGGGTTGACCTCCCGTGATTTTAAGTAAGGCCAGTGTTAAAAATACATCATCAAAAACTTCAACACATTAATTTCAATTTGAAATTTAGCACTTCTTAAAATATTGCGATATATATTAAACATTAATATCTTCGTTATTCTTTTTACCGTGTGTTCCTTTTATTGTACATTGCAAAAATATTTTAATTAAACAAACTCAATCAATTTTTTGCATTTCTTTCTATTTGAGATTATACTTTTTGTATCTAATATAGTTTTATCTTTGATGAATTTAGAAGTGTAGTGACACAGATTACCTACTGGAAAATGGGTGATACTGTAGTTAAACCCATTTGAGTTTTGTTAATGCAATTTGTATTGCTAGCTGGAAATCGTACAATTTCCAAAAATGCAACAAATATATGCGTAAGAAACAATATTGTGATTTAATATGTACTAGTATATTGCGATATTTGAACAACCCTGGATTAATAAACAAATTTGTGGAAGAACACACTTGACTGTATTGAGACCAATGACGTCTACCTTTGGACGGACACAGACAAAACGGTGGAAAGAGCACATGGTTGTATTGAGGACAATGGCGTTAACCTTTGAACGGAACCTTTCAAAACGGTGGAAAGACAAACATGATTGTATTGAGACCAATGACGTCTACTTGTAGATGGACCCTGTCAAAACAGTGGAAAGACGCTCATGATTGTATTGACACCAATGACGTCTACTTGTGGACAGACCCTATCAAACCTGCACATGATTGTATTAGTTGCACTGAGAGCACTGTCTTTGGACTTTAGACGGACTTTGATGTGATTAACAAATCGGTAGAAAGACATACATGATAGTATTGAGAACACCGACTTTTGACTTGGATTGATCAACAAATTGTTTAAAAAACATATATGTACATGATTTTATCTAGAACAGATTTAATACCCATCTGTGATACATGCATACACACATTTAAAATGCCTCATTGTACCAAACAATGAACAACATAACATGATGTAGATGCTCTAAACACAAGCTCAAAAACAGATGCATTTTTTCTGCAATAATAATAGCTGTCATTTTGCCATAAATTGTTGCATTTAACTGTGTTGCCATTGTTTTAGGTAACAGCTTATGAAGGTTTTATATAATTTGTCCATTGAAGAATTTAATTTTTAACATGATTGATAACTAGATTATTCTTATTAGAAATTTAAGAAAAATATATAAAAAATTCATTTTTTAATATCAACATGGAATTAAGGAACACCATACCTTTATATCAAAAGGGCAAACAAACTCTTACAAAGTTTGAAAAACGGCGTGCTGCAGAAAAAAAGATGTTACGACTAATCAATTAAAAGTTTTAATCTGACGATAACCAGAGATGACACTCTGATATCTGAGGTTTTCTGATCAATGATAATTCAATTATAAATCATATTTAATACAATTGTTAAATCATCAGCTGCGAGGAAGGATAATTAATTATCATGTTATCTCTGTGTAAACTGATATAAAGAAATGATTATAAAATAACTGTACAATTTGTAAAAACTTAATTCTCTTGTTTTCTTTTTAAATGAAGAAACAAACGGAGCGTGCGTAGTTGGTGTACGTCGATCAAAAAGACCGCCTACACTTTATTATTTTTTACATAAAAGAACATTTTGTTTGATTGATATCTGTTATAAAGCTTAAGTTATTACAGGGTTGTCGAACTTAATTTTAACGCAAAGTTTTGTGACCAAAAGTAAAAAAGTAAAATTTTTACTAAATTATTTTGTGTAGTTGTACATTAGTGACTTATTAGTAAACAACATAACGATAGAAGACTAAGTAATTGTGACGTGTGTGCTTCCGTTGCTATAAGATCAAATTTATTTGATGTTCGCTACCCATCCAAAGTCGGTATTATAAAAATCAATGGTTTTAATATGCGCATGTCTTATCTCTTTCTATTCATTGTAAAGTGTTCGTGTCTATAAGTAATTAGTCTGTCTTATATCAGTCATATTTTGTTCATTTATATCAGAGACGGAAGAAAATCACTAAAAAGAAATAACAAACTTTATCACACTAGGATCAACACAAGTGTGATTCAAACCCTAGCAGTGAGAATCGCTTATAAGACAACTTGTCACGTAATATTGCAGAATAACTTTGTCCAGAATTTAGAAAAATGCTGCGTGGATGAAATCTGATTATTTGTAGTTTCAGCTTTAATTCATTCTTGCAAATTAGTACTGCTTTATTCTAGTCTAAAGTCGATCTTGATGAGGGTACTCTACCAACTGCACAAAGACAATGGTTATACAATCAATCTTTACGGTGTCTTTAGGGATCATCAAGGACTGTTTGCACGTCCTGATAATACTGTTAAACTGTCCAGTTAAGAATTGTTGTACAAGAGTGTTGACAGGATCGGACTATCAATAATACGATATATCTAGACCCTAGGTGTAGGGTATCAATTATATGCAGCTAAAGTAAAAGATTGTTCAGAAGATATCAAAGCTGATATCTAAACACACTACCAAAAACAAGTCGCATGATGACTGTGGTACCGTCTGTGAAAAAGAATATCGGCAAAGGTTCCCCAAAATATATCTTAATTCTAATGTTAGAAAACATCAAAGTACATTTTAAATAATTAAATAAATCAACAAATTAATTATTTTTTCTCAATGAAAAATTAAAACGTATAATATTTGTACGTCTTTTGAATATCGCTGAAAATGATATTAAAAATATGTTGAGACATTTCCTAATGAAACAATGTAGTAAAATTCTTCAGAAAACTGAAATATATTACAATTACCTATATATGCGTCTAAGTATTACTAATAAATAACTAAATCTATATGTTGATGGCGATCAGTTCTTTGTTCTATTTGGTATTTTTGTTCGGTATTGCAACTAAAAGATGATTACATTTGATTAAAGATTATAATTAAGATTAACAATTTACGGTTTATTCATTTATAATCTATATTACAGTTATCTATAGTTACTTGTGCCACCTAGCGGTTCCTCTGTTAAGCCATATATGTATGTGCACACAGGTAAGTTATGGGTACCGGAGTACAATAAAAACAAACATTTCATTATTTGGTCATATATCAAATAAAAAAGTTTTAAAAATGAAAATGATTACTATTTAAATCTATCAATATCCCATGACCAATAAATTCGAATTTAACCCCCTCCCTCTCGATCGTCTGGCGCCTGGACTGATAACAGCCTTTGGTCTGATGTTCTAATTAGAGGTATTCGTTTACAGACATTTCCATTGTGTCAGAACTATCGCGTGTTTATGCTGGATTGACCATGTACAGATTTGATATTGAGATAATCATTTTAAAAGTCAGTGATCATTAATTGAAACATTCTACACAATAAATTAACTTTAAAAGAGAACATCTATACCTGGCAGACGTATCCAATTTATCAACCAATACCCAACATTGGAATACATTTGTCAGTCCATTATGGTATTAGTTTTACTTTGACAGTTTGTTTCCGATTTGACTCACAAATTAGTATGTCTAATTAATAAAGCAAAATCTTAACATTATGGTCGCCTTAATGGTGGTTTATCAGAGGGACCATTCCGCGCTCTATGCTGAGCGTCGACTTAAAATGGGATAAAAGAAACAGTATTAACAATAAGAGATTAAATACTTCCATATAAGAATACATATACTACTTTGAAAGTTATAACACTAAGTTCTGACTAATTTGCTCCATTTTAACGCTTCACTTGAATACAAACATTTACAAAATACGCGATTGAGTTGTACTGGGTATTATTATGTACATGTTTTCAGCCGCTTTGAGTTGTACTGGGTATTACCATGCACATGTTTTCAGCCACTGTAAGTTGTACTGGGTTTTACTATGTATATGTTTTCAGCTCATAGTTGTACTGAGTATTACTATGTATATGTTTTCAGCTCTGAGTTGTACTGAGTATTACTATGTATATGTTTTCAGCTCTTAGTTGTACTGGGTATTACTATGTACAAGTTTTCAGCCGTTGTGAGTTGTACTGGGTATTACTATGTATATGTTTTCAGCCGCTGTGAGTTGTACTGGGTATTATTATTTATATGTTTTCAGCTCTTAGTTGTACTTGGTATTACTATGTACATGTTTTCAGCTCTTAGTTGTACTGGGTATAACTATGTATATTTTTCAGCCGCTGTGAGTTGTACTGGGTATTACTATGTATATGTTTTCAGCCGCTGTGAGTTGTACTGGGTATTATTATTTATATGTTTTCAGCTCTTAGTTGTACTTGGTATTACTATGTACATGTTTTCAGCTCTTAGTTGTACTGGGTATAACTATGTATATTTTTCAGCCGCTGTGAGCTTGTACTGGGTATTACTATGTATATGTTTTCAGCTCATAGTTGTACTGAGTATTACTATGTATATGTTTTCATCTCTTAGTTGTACTGGGTATTACTATGTACATGTTTTCAGCCGCTGTTAGTTGTACTGGGTATTACTATGTACATGTTTTCAGCCGCTGTGAGTTGTACTGGGTATTACTATGTATATGTTTTCAGCTCTTAGCTGTACTGGGTATTACTATGTAAATGTTTTCAGCCGCTGTGAGTTGTACTGGGTATTACCATGCACATGTTTTCAGCCGCTCTGAGTTGTACTGGGTATTAATATGTACATGTTTTCAGCTCTTAGTTGTACTGGGTATTACTATGTATATGTTTTCAGCTCTTAGTTGTACTAGGTATCACTATGTACATGTTTTCAGCCGTTCTGAGTTGTACCGACTATTACTCTGTAATGATATCAGCCGCTCTGGGTTGTACTGGGTATTACAGGGTTAATATTCTTAACTGCTCCTGGCTGTATTTGCTATTTCTGTGCATATAAGATGAGACATAAGTTAATTATAATATTTCAAATTTTCACCGATAATTTGTTTAAACTATTGAAGTTATGACCATGTAGTCATGTTTTCCGTTCGACTTTTTCTCAACTGTTTGTAAAAGGAAATAACAATTTCGTTTTAATCACACAACTTGCTATTACTGAATGCTCTGAGCCCATCAAAAAACAAATATGTTGTTAGTTGTTTGCCTACTAATTATGATCCGGTGATCGTCCTAGTCAAGTGAGTTTTTCTGCTTATGGCTATGGTTCAGTGTCCGTCATAAGTGGTGTGTTTTTGGTTGCGTGCCCTATGTCTATGGTTCAGTGTCCCGTCATAAGTGGTGTGTTTTCGGTTGCGTGCCTTATGTCTATGGTTCAGTGCCCGTCATAAGTCGTGTGTTTTCGGTTGATCGCCTTATGTCTATGGTTCAGTGTCCGTCAAAAGTCGTGTGTTTTTAATTGCGTGCCTTATGGCTTTGGTTTAGTGTCCGTCATAAGTCGTGTGTTTTCGGTTGCGTGCCTTACGGCTATGGTTCAGTGTCCGTCATAAGTGGTGTGTTTTCGGTTGCGTGCCTTATGACTATGGTTCAGTGTCCGTCATAAGTCGTGTGTTTTTGTTTCCGTGCTTGTCATAAGTGGTGTGTTCTCGGTTGCGTGCCTTATGTCTATGGTTCAGTGTTTGTCATAAGTGGTGTGTTCTCGGTTGCGTGCCTTATGGCTATGGTTCAGTGTACGTCATAAGTCGTGTGTTTTCGTTTGCGTGCCTTATGGCTAGGGTTCAGTCCCGTCATAAGTCGTGTGTTTTCGTTTGCGTGCCTAATGACTATAATTCAGTGCCCGTCATAAGTCGTGTGTTTTCGGTTGCGTGTCCAATAGCTATTGTTTAGTGTCAGTCATAAGTCGTGTTTTCGGTTGCGTAACTAATGGCTATTGTTTAGTGTCAGTCTTAAGTCGTGTTTTCGGTTGCGTACCCGATGGCTTTTGTCTAGTGTCAGTCGTAAGTCGTGTTTTCGGTTGCGTGCCCAATGGCTATTGTCTAGTGTCAGTCGTTAGTCGTGTTTTCGGTTTCGTACCCAATGGCTATTGTCTAGTGTCATTCGTACGCCGTGTGTTTTCGGTTTCGGGCCTAATGGCTATGCTTCAAAGTCCGTCAGACGTCAAGAGTGTTTTCGGTTTCATGCCCTTTAACTATGGTTCAGTGTCCGTCAAAAGTCGTGTGTTTTCGTTTACGTGCCTTATGGCTATGGTTGTGTTCGTCAGTTTTCGGTTGCGTGCCTTATGACTATGATTTATTGTCCGTCATAAGTGGTGTGTTTTCGGTTGGGTACCTTGTGGCTATAGTTCAATGTCCGTCATAAGTGGTGTGTTTTCGGTTGCGTGCCTTATGGCTATGGTTCAGTGTCCGTTATAAGTGGTGTGTTTTCGTTTGCGTGCCTTATGGCTAGGGTTCAGTCCCGTCATAAGTCGTGTGTTTTCGTTTGCGTGCCTTATGGCTAGGGTTCAGTGCCCGTCATAAGTCGTGTGTTTTCGTTTGCGTGCCTAATGACTATAATTCAGTGCCCGTCATAAGTCGTGTGTTTTCGGTTGCGTGTCCAATAGCTATTGTTTAGTGTCAGTCATAAGTCGTGTTTTCGGTTGCGTACCCAATGGCTATTGTTTAGTGTCAGTCTTAAGTCGTGTTTTCGGTTGCGTACCCGATGGCTTTTGTCTAGTGTCAGTCGTAAGTCGTGTTTTCGGTTGCGTGCCCAATGGCTATTGTCTAGTGTCAGTCGTTAGTCGTGTTTTCGGTTTCGTACCCAATGGGTATTGTCTAGTGTCATTCGTACGCCGTGTGTTTTCGGTTTCGGGCCTAATGGCTATGCTTCAAAGTCCGTCAGACGTCAAGAGTGTTTTCGGTTTCATGCCCTTTAACTATGGTTCAGTGTCCGTCAAAAGTCGTGTGTTTTCGTTTACGTGCCTTATGGCTATGGTTGTGTTCGTCAGTTTTCGGTTGCGTGCCTTATGACTATGATTTATTGTCCGTCATAAGTGGTGTGTTTTCGGTTGGGTACCTTGTGGCTATAGTTCAATGTCCGTCATAAGTGGTGTGTTTTCGGTTGCGTGCCTTATGGCTATGGTTCAGTGTTCGTTATAAGTGGTGTGTTTTCGGTTGCGTGCCTTATGGCTATGGTTCAGTGTCCGTCATAAGTCGTGTGTGTTCGGTTGCGTGCCTTGTGGCTATAGTTCAATGTCCGTCATAAGTCGTGTGTTTTCGTTTGCGTATCTTATGGCTATGGTTCTGTTTCCGTCATACGTCAAGTGTGTTTTCGTTTGCGTGCCTTGTGGCTATGGTTCAGTGTCCTTCAAACGTCAAGTGTGTTTTCAGTTGCGTGCCTTGAGACTATGGTTCAGTGTCTGTCATAAGTCGTGTGTTTTCGGTTGGTGCCTTATGACTATAGTTTCAGTGTCCGCCATAAGTCTTGTGTTTTCGTTTGCCTGTCTTATTACTATGGTCCCGTAAACGTTTCAGCTAAGTTAATATTTATTTTTCTGCTGTTTTCCTTATTACTGTTTCGATGTTCGTTATACGTCGAGTGTTTTTCTTCTGTTTAATTATTCTAGATTGTTGCTGACGACTTCGGTCCCGTGAAATCAAAGATTAAGTGTGTTTTTTCTGTTGACTCTGGTCTGGTGCCCATCACAAGTCAGTGGTGTTTTTGCTATAAACCCCATGAATCTGGTCCGAAGACCGTTACTAATCAAATGTTCTTTTCTTAAATATAAGCCTCTGACCCGAAAAGTCACAAGTTAAGTCGGGTGTGTTTTCTGCATTGTACATACCTGATGACTTTGACCCGGTGCACACTACATGTTAAGGATATTTTTCTGTAGGATGATTCTACCTGTCGCGTGCTATTAAGTTACAGCCAAATAGTGCATGTATAAAAATTAATTTTGTCATGTTGTTCGTTACATTTGTTGTTGTTAAGTACATTTAACTATCATTAAACAATTACAAATCATTTCCTCTGTAGTTGATTTAATGTTTTCACATTTTCTGAAACTGACAAGAACACTTTTTCTGCCATTTATTTTGTTTTACTTTTGACGTGGTTTAATTTAATATTGAGTATAATTTATTTAGCTCTATTTTAATAATACATTTAAAACACAGAAAATTTGATAATTTCACTCTCATTAATTTATAAAACTTCGAAATACTTTGTTCTTTTGTTTAAGAGATATTGATATATCTGATAAGGGGAGGCCATCACGCTATATCATTAGATAGTTAAGGAGAGAAACTTTAAACACCTTTCTACATTGAAAACTCATTAAATATATCTCCTAATCTGTATACCCCCATCCCCTACTGTGTACAATGTATTCAAATCTTTTATTTCTTAAAATAAAGCCGAAAAGTCAAATTTTATAGCAGATTAGAAGAATAACATTGTTTTTCAATAAAAGTTCATGTTTTTATCTAATTTTTAATATTCCATTAATCAGCGATCCGCAATGACACGCATATTGTATCGCGCACCTGTCATTAGTGATAGTTTTAATTTATATAAGTGCTAATGAAATCGAGATATTAGACTTTGTATATATTCAGATATATTCTAATTGTTAAATATCAGTGAAATATAACGAGTAGAATCTTTTAATTGTTCCGAGTTAATTATTTGAATATTTAAAGGACCCATGGTATTAAAAGAATTGTCATTTACTTTGTGTCATAAACAACAAGAAGAAATTTACTCGTATCATTTTTCATTGATTACATTGTGTTTGTTAATTTAAATCTTTCTGAAGATTAAAAAAACTGATAAACCTTTTTTTCAAAAATGATTTTGCAAATCTGTTTTTAAAGACAAAAGGAATCATGATTAAATAATATTTTTGAAATTGTATGAAGTAAATTCGAGTCTCATTTTGACCGAAAATAAATTTCATGCCATATTTATATCATTTAGGTAAGAATGATTTAGAGATATTCGCATCTGAAATTGTCTGTACTATTGTTTAAATTTACTCGGAAGATAGATCGTAACAATGGTATACTGTAGCAAGCACGTCATCACCTTGTAATATTTGAAAAAAAGAGAACAGGGAACTTTTTTTTTAAAAAAATATCGGTCTGTCAATGAATCAATCAATAAATAAATTATTTGAAAAATCAAACATGTGGTACAACTTAACATGGCACAAATAAGTTGTTTTGTAACCTAGGTATTTGTTAATTCTGTGCCAGTTTTACGTAATTAATTCACTCATTAATTTTAATTAATCAATTAACATATATAACAAACGACAGAAGATTTATTGTATCTAGTTCAAATAAGTAATTTATGTTATGAAACACTAGTATGCATAATGTAAAGCAAAGATGGCTGATCGTAAAAACTTTGTGTAAACTGCATTTCACTAGGAATCGTGATAACTCCTTCGTGTAAGAGAATAAAATAACAATTTTAAAAAAGAATGGTTCCAATTTAATAATATATTCCTGAAGTTAATCATACATAGGCTATTTTTAACCTGAATATATAGCGGATAAAGCTTCAATTTTCAAATTTCAATAATGATTAAGCACACTGATACTGGAATTTTAGTTGGAAAAAAAGTTTTCGCGATAATTCAAGCAGTTGAGTACATAAGACAAAGTTTGCTGACTTTTAAGGCATTTAAATTTTAAGTAAAATTAAAATTTGGCATATGACAAACCAGTAGAAATGTACGACAGGACTTTGAACGTTATAATATACCGTCAATGTTAACATGTCCAACATACGTTTATCACCGTTCTGTCATATACCACTTTTTGAATTTAATCATAAAAATACATTCAAATAGTGGTATATGACAGTTCCAATACTCTAAAGGTTAAAAAATTTTAGCGGATAGGGTAACACTAGGGATCACGGATTCAACCCAAAACTTGCTATATTACGAGTGTTTTACCAAACACTGCTGTACATTGTGATTTTTAATTTTTTTTTGTACTTTACTCTATAAATTATTTAATTTTGATGTCATTTAATTTGATATTATACATTTACATTTTAAGGTAATTCTTCTCACTTTTCACACATTAGCTAAATAATTCATTAATCTTAGGGCATCTGCAATAGCAAAATTTATGCTATGGGAAAATGGTCGCATTCTCTTAGTTTGAATTCTTATAACAAAAAAAAAAAAAAAAAAAAAGATTTTCTTTTTGCTGCTGTTTGTGTATATTCCGATATGCGGTTAGACACACATCTCTCTATTTCCCTCTTTCTCTTTGAACTGACCGCCTAAACATAGAAACAAAGATTGACCCCAGAGTTACCATCTGATTATAAATCACACTTGTGTAAATCCTGTTTTTGTCGAAGGTCAGTTGTTTTAGTGCACTTCGGTTTCTTCTTCAACCCTAGAGCTGACCTTATTTTTATAAAAAATAAAAAACTGACATAAGTCTTAAAATTTGCTTTTCTCGTTAAATATACAAATTATTTAAATTTGACAGATTTAAGTTAGGGAAAATGCTAGTTAAGGAATGATTGTGAAACATTGGTCTGTTATCAAATCATTCCTTCCTTTTGCGGCACACATTGTAAATGTAGTATACGCAATCTGGTGCAAGATTACCGCCAGTTGCTACGCAGAATAGTGAACAAGGATTTTTTGATTGCTAAAACGAACTAAAACAATTCATAATGAACAAATTGAGTAAATAATTGTGAAACATGGACAACGGTAAAAACATTTTGAAGTTGGAATCAAATAACGTTATATTTACTCCCAACGATATTTTATTTGTAATTTTAAGTACAAGAAAGAAAACATCGCCATTACAGGTTTTTGCGTCAACTCATATCAATAAATACCTTTTCTTCGTCAAGTAGCGTTGTTCTCGTACCTCCATGGTATTATATCTACATTTTTCAAATTTTTTGATTTGCTCATATTTTCCCCGATATAAGCCCAAAGGAAAAGATTTAACGATAAATGAGAGTTCGGGTACAAATTTAGGTTTTACAACAAAATTTTAATGTGACATTTACCAAGTTTAGGTAAGGAATGTGCTGTCGCTTGTGTCGGGAAACGTTATTGAAGATTCGTTAGTGACCAACCAAAATGAAGTAAAACCGGTTTACAATTTAGTTGCGTTTTATACTATCAAACATTATTAAATGATCTGTGATAATTTCAAAATAAATTATTCATTTTATCATACTTCCCAGGTACTCCGCTAGTTTGTTCCACTTATAATAAAGGAACACGTAAACAATGGTAAACCTTGTCTGATACTTCCACAAGACATCTGAACAAAATTGATACAATACCATTGAATTATTGAATTATAAATTATATATCGTGTCGTGTTTAATGAAGCTGACTGTTGCTCTTAGAAATAAATGGAAATTATAGATAATAATCTTCATATCACATAATCGGACAATTATAAACCATTAAATAATATTATACACGGAAGAAAACATTAAATATCAACAGTCAATGTTGAATTGAAATCGTTATTCTATAGAATTCCATTAATACAGGCTGGAATTTAAAAGATAACTTTTTTCGGGTCATGGTTGATATTGAAATTTGATCACATAGATGTCTTATTATTATTTCATACTTGTCAATATGAAGTTTTGTTTTGAACATTGATAAAGTTTTACAGTCAATATTATGTTTAGTTAACAACAATGTTTGCCTGGTTTTTGTTCTATGGATTAGGATATAATGTTATTGTTAGATCACGTGATAATGTTTGATGTGGTGATATATTTAAACTCGAGATTTTGCTGCTGTTCAATAATCTCAAATGTTATCATCTTGAAATCGGTAAAAATCAAATGTTTAGTTTTGTAGCAAGAAAGATTTATTCACCATGATTTTAATTTTATTATTTTTATTTATTTCTATGTCTCCTCCCACGATGTTAATGGGGAGGAGGATAAGTTTGATGCATATTCTTAAAAAGTTGTAATTTAATAGACGCAAAAAATAAATAAACTAATAATAAAAAAAATAAATGAATAAAAATAAAATTAATTAATTAATTAAAAAGATATATTGGTATATAAATTTAAACCTGCATGAAAAAATTATTCATTCCATTTGATCATTTGGTTTATTTAGACTTAGTGTATCCATAACTCAGTAGGCAAGTGCTTTGTGCTGTCAGAAACAAATACCATTTAGTAAAATTTACAGCTGCATTCATTTTTGAAATTCATTTAAAACTAAGGTTTGTTTCCTCATGCAAAGCATTCCTTAGCTGGGTTTGGATTCATATTATTTCGGAACTTTAGATTCATTAATTTTCAACTGTTTGGCTTACGTTTTTTATCTATTAAACTTTTTGGCCCCTAGTATTACTGACGAGGAATAATTTTCCGAAATGAACACATATGGCACATCAAAATTTAACAGGTAATTGTGTTTTATATTTAGTGCCATATGACATCAGAATTAAATAATGTTGAGAAACATACACAAAATGTGGTGTCGGACCACACACACACACACACACACACACACACACACACACACACCTCAATATAGCATTATTCATTTTATTTATTTTTGTTTGTTAATTGATGATACAACTTTTTTTGCAAAGTAAATTTCAATTAAAGATAACTGTTTTCTTTGTCAGCTTCTTATATTTAACACAGTATAGGACTTTGTGGCTGAAAGACATATATGCGGTAAAAATTAAAGTAATCGTGAATACTAGTCTTTGTTTAGTGTTATTTATACGTAACGATGATTTAAATGGATATTTATAATAAAATGAACATGGCATAACAAAAAGACAAAACACAACATCACCGTACACAACATACATAGATTTCATGTACAAAGGGGAACAAATCTTGTTCAGCTTAAATAATACATCTGAATGTTTGATGTTTTGTCTATCTTGTATTTCAGACCAGGACCTTGGTAGGTAGTTGACTGGTACATCACTAGATGTATTATCCTGATTTTCAGCTTTAACATGGGCACACGATAGGAGATACAAGTATATTTGGTCAATGCTATACAAGTCAATTCGCCTCCACCAATTTCACACAACTATATATTGTGATTTAATGATAATTCTTTATTCACACATTGTATGTTACAATTCAGAGAACAATTACATATACAATAATTTCATAAGTAAATAAATACAGTGGTAGACCATGTAAATACATGTAAATATATAACACAAATACCAGTATAAAATTTGATGTGCCAGATGTGGACATTTCGGAAATTCATTCCTCATCAGTGACACTAAGACCGGAAAGTTTGATAGATTGTAAGTAACATTTACCAGGAGAGCTAATTCTCTCATTTACAATTTTTATAAATTTTACATAATTTACGTAAAACATGTATATTTTTGTTTGAAAATAAATCAAATTTTTTAATAATATTTGATTTAACAGTAAATTTTCTTGGCAACAATGGTCTTCTTTCTTTATAAAAAAATTTGCAATTCATGAATATAGTGGAATGCATCACCGTTATCATTATTACATAAAAAGTAAACCTGATTTTCTCTTAAAATGTTCTGCCATCTACCAGTTTCAATAGGAAGTTTGTGATTCGAAGACCTAAACTTACGTAAAATAATATTTGTCGAAACCTAAAGTAAAATAGTTTTAAAATTTTTACCATTAAAAAATTTGTAAGACATACCCTTAGAAAACGAATCACACTTTTCATACAATGATTGTTAAATTGATTACACTGTATGTAATTTCTGTTTTATACATTTAATGAGCAACTATCATTAGATAATGTTTGGGATAACCTTATATTATTCAAACCAGTTTCCTAAAAATAGACTTAATAAAATTTAACCATTTAAATTCAAAACCAGCTAAAAATTTCAATTACATGTACAAAAATTTATATAAAATTGAACAAATTTCTGCTGTTTTTCCAATAATTAATTTACGACTTAACTGATCATTCGAGACTTAATATCAACAATTAGTGGGGTTCTACCCATATCGTCATATACAATAAAATATAGCGTAGAATGTTTTATATTTAATACTAATTTACAATGTCTCAAATAAACTCTATTTTATATATTTTATCAAATCTCCACAATTCGCAGCATAAAATAAATAGGTACAACAGTTGTATCAAAACGATCCATTTGAGAGTCAACAGATAAATTAAAATATCTCGATTTTTTAAATATTGCATACATTGCTTTAGATGCTCTATTCACTTAATATTTCTTTGCACTTATAAATGATCCTGTTCTAGGAAAAACTATACCAAGATATTTATATTCGTTGACAATTTCAAAACTTTTATTATTATAATGATAACTGAAAAATACATTTTTATTTCTTCTACAATTTTTGTTTTATTTACATTTATTTCTAATATCCATTCAGTACAATATTTTGAAACGCATTGAGTTGATTTTGTAGATCCTCTGTAGATTCAGACATTAATACTGTATCATCAGCATACAATAAAATGAGAAGTGTCAATACCAGTCACATTTTCACTCAATAAAAAAGATTCCAAATCATTAAAAAGCAATGCAAATAACAATGGAGATCGAGTTTCACCTTGTCAAACACCATTTTACAAGGAAAATAGGCAAAAAAATTATCATCTAAAACTATTCGTGATTTAAAATTGTTATACATGTAAAAACATTATATACATTTATAACACAATCACCACCTGGCGTTTTATTATTTTTTAAGTTTTTAACAGCAAATAATATTTTTGTTTTAATATAACACCATTAATAACACTATGAGATTTAATATTAATATCATTAAAACCATATTCAAAATCATCATCATCATTTGTATTCAGTTTCTTATAATATATATAAAATTCATCTAATGTTAAATTAATAATATTATAATTGCCATTTGATTCATTTCTACTCAATGTTTTCCAAAACAATTTTGAATTTGATTTACACATACCCTTAATAATATTTTTCAAACATGACCTAAATATTTTTATATTTTTATCAAGAGTGCATTTCTACCTTTTTTCTGCTGAACGGAATTCTTGTTTAAAAAAGATCCTTAATGTTTATGTAATCTTTTGACCTTCTATACATTTTCCTTGTCATATAACAATATTTATTAAACCACCCAAGTTTCTCTTTGTTAATCCATGAACGTACTTGTTCACTATAAGAGTTTAAACGATTGCTATTTTCCTTTGGCGTTTGCGTTTTTAATTGACAAGTGTTTTGGCTCTTTGTTTGATAAAATAAGACTTATTTATAAATAAGCATAGTTTTTTTTTATGAAACAGCGGTTTTAAATTAAATTGGATGGTGTTGGATCATTCAGTTTTACTATAACTACACTACTGGACATTTTCTCTGGTGCCAAAGGCTGGACACTTTAACCAGTAGCCCAAATATTGTTTGTTTCTACCCATAATTTACTTGTATATTGTCTATTTTCTATTCTTCAATATCCAATTTTTAAATACCATGTTTTTATTTGATATTTAAGTTTTTGACAGACATCAAATTTATAGTTTGGCAATATAATTTTCAAACCAACAATCAGTAAACCAATGGGTACCCCCTTTATTGCTGATTTGGTTTCTTTTTTCATATGAATTAGAATTTTAGCAGAACCTAGTCAAATCTAGAGAAAAGGCTCTCTAAATCATTCAACTCGCATACAGATACCTAGATGAGGTTCTGTCTGTAAATAATCCCAATTTTGGAGAATACGCGAATTCCATATATCTTATTGAGCTTGAAATAAGAGATACGACTGATTCTTCATGTTCTGCTTCATATTTGCACTTATACCTCAATTATGACACCCACGAAAGGTTACATCGAAAGCTAAACGACAAACGTGATGACTTCAATTTTTCTATTTCAACTTTCCGTTTCTTTGCAGTAATATTCCTGCTTCTCCTGCGTATGATGTGTAAGTAACAGTTAATACGGTATGGTAGAGCTTTCCAAATTCGGACACTTTCTACAATGAAGTAAGCTGCTTACAAAAATGAATTAAATTGTTGACTGGAGGATATTGCATGCCGATGCTAATCAAGACCCTTAAAAGTTGTATGGTCGTCATCACAAAATTGTACATAAATATAAAGTCACTGTATCCAAACTTATACTGAATACATTTGATGTCCCATAGTTCTTTTTTCTTTTATTCTCAAATTTGTACGTCACGGGTATCTTGTCTTTTGTACTGGTAGACTTCATCCAGCAATAGATACCGCTCTTTTGGAAGTACTTTTATCTTGCCTCTTGTACAGTTAAATTCAAAGTCTAGTCATTTGCTATGGGAATGCATTTAAGTGAACTGAATATCTAAGAGTTGAAATGTGGTAACTATAACTGCCACAGTTATTCCAGGCATGCTGTAACAGACGCTATGAATAGTTTGCATGGAATAGTTAAGGCAGTTGTAAGACTTATTACCATATGCATGTATTAGAAGTCCAGTGCCTATACTTATACCTAAATTTATAATGATCTTCAATCAGATGACCAAATGTTTTAAATTTAAAATTCCCGGGTTACATAAGGCATAGAAATTATCTGACATCTCTAGAAGCAACACCCACGTTTTTACGTTGCTGACGTGACATAGCACAATAAATTGCTGTCACATCTTTGCTGGTTTTGCAATTATTTATTACATGTATAATAGAGAATACAGTAAAATTAAATATTTCAGTGTTAACTACATTAATTTAAAGGTCTTAAAATCGAATTTCATATTGGATGACACTTTTAGCTTTATGGTACTAGTCTAACGGTTTTTTGTATTCTTCTGTCTTTGAGGAAATATGACATTTATCAATATGGTTTAAATTGTGAAAGTGTAAATAAGATGATAGAAATAGATTTCAATCTGCCTTATTAGCCTCAAACTTCGGCAACAATGCGTGACAACAATTATTTTCATTCCAGGGGAATAAAACAAACATACCAGTCCTTGTCCATATCACAATCCCAAAAACAAAATAAAAACTTTGCAAACTGGCAAAATATTTTATACACGCGAACTTCCATCAAGTGAGGCCGGGTGCTCCGGAAGGGAAAGCACCTCCTGTTTAGCTAGCTACACCCGTCACGTGCAAGTCAGTTTTGAGAATGAAAGGAACAAAGAACTATGGTAAGTCAAATATAATATATCCAGTATAAGTTTGGATACAGTTTGTGCCCATTGGTATACCGATTGTTTGTTTAAAGATAATATTGCCAAACATAACAAATATGTTGTCTATCAAAAATTTTGTTGATGGTATCTTCAGAACCAATGTCACTGACTTCGTTATATCTCAAAGTTGTGATATTTGAGGTATTGAAGCAATATTATTTTGCAAAACACTTGAAAAATTTGATTGTCCCAATACAAGCACTGCTGTACGTCTACTTAAAACAAAAACCTAATATATTATTGAAAAATTATGCACATCACATTATCTGACAATAAAAGGAATGGAATCACATACTAGATAAGTTTCTAATTTATTTCTTTTAGATATTACTATAATGCAACTGTGGAATGTCTGAACTCAAATATTCAGGAGAAAATATATATATTTGTTGACCTTGTAGACAAGTAATAATATTTAGACAAACTTTGTTAGGGAATGAATATGCAAGACTAGCAAAGGTAAAAATACCCAAACACCCATTAATGCTTGTAAATCCTACGGAACATCTGGTTTGTGATTTAAAAACCTGTCCTCAGTAGCAATATTTTCAGATTGGTACATATATATATTTCAAGACATCATGCTATAGATTGAAGTATAGAAAGATAATAAAAAGAAATGTTTAACTTGTATTAATGTTTATTTATTTATTGAAAGACTTATGGTAAATATAATTTACATCACTTCTGATATAAGTTTTTCATTCAAAACTAATTAACAATGAAATAGCTGGGACGTTCTACACGGCTTAGATTTGAAGATTAGGAGTTCATATCAGGTTGTATTTCCACAGCTAGGGGGTTAACACTGCAGACTCAGGACACAAAATATTGTGAGTTCAAGCCAAAGTCAGGAGATATGCTCATTAGCAATACATTTTATTTTACATAGCAGCATTAGACTTTACCTGATAATTCAATAGGTATCAGCAGATTTAAGGGGATGTGGAGCGAGTATTTTCTCAAATAATCCCTACCACTTATACCCGAATAAACACTTCTCTGTGTATAGAGTCTATAGCCAAAAAAACAGAAAATTTAAGTTATTCTTCTATAATTTTAAGTCATATCAGACAGATTATACAGAGTCCATTCAGAATAGTTCAGATCTTGAACACAGTGACAATCTAACTGTAGAAATGGGAGACATCTGGTGTCAAATGTTGAAATTCCAGTATCCACTGATTTAACAGCAAAATCTAAAAATACAAAAATTAAACATAAAAACATGAGTAATCTGAATAATCATATAAGTTAATATTACACATAACAAAAGCAACTTGTCAATATATCAGTAATATGGTCTTCTAAAAATCCTTTAAGCATAGATAGGGCAGATATTGGGATACCCAAAAATTGCTATGAAATCCACAAGATTCATCAGATCAAACTGATAATTCCAGGTGCATAGGTTCTTATGATGTCTAACATCTGTGCATAGTTTCAGAAAAATTGGATCAAACGTAATTGAATTAAACTCTGGACAAATAGTTTCAAGGACAGATGGAAGTACAGATAGAGAAGGTAATTCAAAGAACCCCTCCTAACGTTGTTGTTAGGGGTTTAATGATCTGTATGTTATTGTATTAATGGTATTTTATTCTAAATTTATTTTTTCTTTTGGAACTATAAACAAAATGTGCTGAAAATCAAACTTGATCTTACAATACTGAACAAAGTGTGCAAAGTAAAATCTTTTGATCTGTGATTTCATATTTAATCCTCTAGGGACAATGTGGACGGATAATTAGAAAAGCAAATAATACAATTGTAGATTATAACACACTGCTACAACACCTGGTGAGGTTAAAAACCTTTACAACTGTTTACATGAAGACCTGCGTTTGATGCTTAGGTTCAACTAAGGCTAAGGATTCATGTTTCACAGGCCCTTAAGTAAATATATATCAGCCTTAGGGTTAGGGTCCTTAAGTAATTCTGTATAGGTGAGCTCAGAATCAGAGAAGAAGACAGTGGGTATCGATTCTAATGTAAAGAAAACATCAGCAGCCCCTGTTTGTGACTTTCACAAGTAAAACATATTACATACATTATTAACAAGAAGACATTGTCATTCAGATCCCCCGCTCTACTAACTTTCTATTTTCTACTAATAGTTTCATTAATTACAACTTCTATTCAATATCATGTTAAACTATAAAATCTTTTGTTATCTTAACAATGACTGGAAACTATGTTTTGAAATGACATTTCATATTTTAATCAAAATATCAATAATATCCATAAGTAGTAAATATTTTTCATCAGTAACACATGGATAAAACTTGATTCTTTTCCTCGTTTTTTTTTTCAATTTTTGTTGTTGATATTATTGTTGATGTTGTATTCATTAAAAACAAGTGATTATAAGCTATTTAGGTTTAAATGCATATGTTAAAATATATAACATCATTTTGTATAACAGGAAATAATCAAAGAGAAAATTTGTTTATCATCATCACCATCATCATCTCATCACCATCAAAGAGACAAGTTGTTGGTTGAAAAATTCTATATGTATTAATATGCTATTAATGAAAATAATATATATATATATATATATGTGACAATGTAATAATTACTATTATATATCACTAATTTTGCTCATTTGATGATATTCATTACAAGTATGTTCCACTGTATGAAAATCATTAAGAGCAAGTGTTCATCATCATCATTCAGAAAAATTAAACATCATCCCTAGCATAAATTCAACATCCATCAGCAGCATTCATCATCATCATTGTCATCAGCAGCAGTAGCATTATAATCATCATCCCTTTTTTAGATATTTGTATAAAAAAAATTATTTCAGAAAAATAAAATTGCTACACCAAAATACCCACCCAATATCAAGAACTCCATCTAAGATAACAGTAAATTGATAATAGCCATAAAAAAAGAATTTTCTCAAAATCGGTGTTTTCTTTTTAAAATTGACATATTTACCCCAAAAATACTGAACCACTAAAAAGCCATGTATACATGTTAATTTTCTTAAAATAATAACATGATATCTAGAGTTTCTATAAATCCTATAAAATAAATAAGCAAGTTCATTTTCTTAAAATGTACATTTTCATATAAAATATGCATTTTTACTAAGAAATACTAAATTTGCAGGTATTAAAATGTTGCAGAGAAATATGTAAACATTTTTGAAGTAATATCACTATTTCTTTTTTGGTATGAATTTATTATTATTAACTTGCTATTCTTAAATCATAATATAAAACATGTAGCAAACTTTAATGCAAAAGGTTATTATTGTGTTCTAGATGGAGTTTCTGGTCAATAAATCATGTTAAAACATATACACATGTTTAAAAATAAATAAGAATAATAATTTCTTAAACAGAATGAAAAATTCTGAAAAATTTTAACTGTTTGAAAAACTTTAATGGAAAAACTTAACACTGTTCTTGTGACGGATGAATGGACGAAACCCATTTCTATATCCCCCGCTCACGTCGTTGGAGCGGGGGATAATAAAATATTACATATAAATACAATGTAACTTCACAGGGCTGTAAACACAGTTCAATGTCATTTAAAACAATAATTATATTCTTCAAATATAAAATAGTCACTGAGACAAAAACAATATGTCATATTATAAAAAGGTAGTGTTGTTATGTAAGCATTATCAAAAGCTTTTAATATGATTTAATGAGATGAAGACATAACAAGCATCTGGTTTATAAATCAGATTTATTATTTATACCATCAAGCTCCATTTCATCAACATCAGTGGACGTTTTTATACCCTTATTTCTAACGGCTGTTTGAACAGACAGTATCATCTCTATTGGTCTTTTTATATAAAAATTCTCACAAAGCAAAATGACAAATCTCTCCAGTGGACTGTAGTCAGTATTGTGTAAAGACATCTACAAAAATGGAACAATATCAAAAATTTAACACACAATAAAGCAACCAACACGACAAATCTCTCTAATGGAGTGTAGTCAGTATGTTGTATAGACATCTACATAGATAAAACATATAAAAATACAAAAATTCCACGGAATTAAATGTCTCGCCTGGTTAGTTTTTGACTTTAACATAATCTTTCATTATGACAAGCGGCCGCCTACACCAGAAAAGTAACACATTAGTCTCGCCTTATGGCGATGCCAGGCTCTACAATAACAAACAGTGAAACAAGCAACACAATAAATCTATCTTATGGACTGTAGTCAGTATGGTGTAAAGACATCTACAAAAATGGAACAATATTAAAATATAACAAACAGTAAAGCAGGCTAATATTATATTTTCATTATTTTTTATTTAAAGAAATCGCCAAAGGTTACAATCTTTTCATTTTTGTGTAAATTTAATTTTCTAATCTCTGTACTGTAACATGCATGTCAATGCATTTAATACTTTTAGTACTTCATTACTTTTTGGGTATAAAACCAAATCAAAATATATTTACACATAACAGAAGATTATAAATAATAGGTTTATGGTAAACATAGCAATAAACCTTCCAAAATGAAAATTAGTCTGTAAATCTTTTATACCTGCTGTAAGAAGACCTCTCCATCAAATCTAATTCTGTTTTGTAAACATCCCCATTCTTCATCAGATAAAACTAAAATATTTTTCAGATCTTGATCAGCACATGTTACTATGGCAACACCTGTACTATCTTCAACTATTAAACTACAATTTTTAAGTAAAAGCTATTAAAAACCAGCAAAAATTGATTGGACATCTAATGTTAATGATCAAAACTTAAACGCAATGATAATTCATTCAATTTTGAGGCAACATTTCTTGGTTGAAAAAATAACTGTTTGTTTGACAACTTGGAAAACAAATCATACCAATATTTAAATATCAGAAAAAGAAGTTTTTAAAATGTGTTACCTTAAACCTGCATTAAGTTTTCCTATGCATAATATACAGACACACTACTGTTTTATTTACAGTCATTTTTCTATCTAAGTCTTGTTGATTTAAATCCTTAGAGTCAGTTTGTCCTAGTTGGTCCTTGTTTTTTTTCTTTGCAGAATATGTCATCATTCTCTCGCAAACAAGTTTTCATTCTTCTGATGCCATTGTTTCCTAATTTTTGAAATTTATTTAAAACTAAGGTTTGTTTCCTCATGCAAGGCATTCCTTAGCTGGATTTGGATTCATATAAGTTTGGAACTTTGGATTTATTATTTTCCAACTGTTTCGCTATGTTTTTTATCTATAAAACTTTTTGGCACCTAGTGTTACTGATGAGGAATGATTTTCCAAAATGTGCACATATGGCACATCAAAATTCAGCAGGTATTTTTTATATATTTACATACAAGTAGAATTTCTGTGCATGCTTCAAGCAGATAAATAAGATTTTGTCCAGTTGCCCCAACCTTTTAGGATTTCCATTTATTATGGGCTAATAATAGTGAACTTAAGAAAAAGAATAGCAAAGATCGTAATAACAACTTATATTGACCAAAAAAAATTTTTTTTAGAAATTCTTTTTTTTCAATAATGGGTAAACTTAATGTAGCTTTAAGAGTTAAGCTACTTTTCAATTTGTAATGTAACTTCAAAATTAGAAAATTAGAATAATAATTGTTATATACTATATAACTTCCTTAGAGCAAATTACTGTAAATGTATAGACATAGTTTTAGTTAGCTCTATCATCATGTCAAATGATTTTATTTCGAGATAGATATATTAACAAATAATTATTTACTTATAGCTATTAGTACAGTTGTTTAAATGTAATAAATTACACAATTACTAACCTAGCTCTGGCCAGAAATTTCATTTCTGTGTCGTTTTCACAGAGCTGATTACTACATCTATTCTTTGTGACCATGGTTCCACATATCTGACACACACATTTTAGTGATATTTTGAGAACTTTTTGAACATGACACACACATTTAAATACAACATCTACATCAGAAAATCTCCCCCAAAATTCGGAGAGATATCTTTGTGGAGCTTTTTCTTTAGGAATTTTATCTGTTTCTGTCCTTCTAAACTTCTCCGTCTCTGAATTTCTAAAATATAAAAATTTTATAATTAGTGAGTTTTATAATCAGTAAGTTAAATAATCAAAGTTTTATAAACATTGATAAAACATGATAAATGAGTTATGAAATCATTAATGTTTTATAATTGGCTAGTTTTTTTTCAATCAAAAGCAATGAGCTAATAATCAACAAGGTTTACAATCAGTTTTATGTATTTTAATCTGTAATGTTTTTAATCAATGAATTAAAGCTACATTAAATTTTTCAAGGAAAAAATTAAAAACGGTGCTGATCTAATTAATGATGTTCCTAATGAACAATGTTACATTTGGTTCTATGATAAAATACAGAAACAACAGCAAGATGAAGCATGTGGGATCTAATTTTAGAACATGGTTACATCATAAAAAAATGGGTCATTTAAACACAACTTACAAAATGGTGAAATATGATAGATTAAAAACAGATCTAGAACTTCAATGAATTTGTCATTTGTAACTTTGTAAGGGATACATAACACCATTGTGAATACATCTGGATATTAATGACAGACAATTAATATAATTTGTAAGGTTTCACTTTCTATTTGGAATTTACGTACATCCGTGTGCATGCTCAAAGCTCACAATAATCATCATTAAACATTGACCAACAGGTTAGAAGAGTCTGTTTATTTACAGCTAAAAGGAATGAAATTTTAGAAAATGAATCTCACTGATCGTGATTAGAAGTTATCTATTTTTAAATAAATATATTTTTAGAAAATCAAAAAAAAAAAAAAAAAAAAAAAAAAAAAAAAAAATTTCAGAAAATATCAGTCGGGTTTATAATCAATGATTCTAATAATAAGTGAGGTTTATAATCAATGAGCCAAATAACCAGTGAGGTTCATAATTGATGAGTCAAATAATCAGAGGCTTATAATCAATGAGTCAATTTCAGAATTACCTTTGAATCTTCTGTTCTGGTCCTGCATATAAATATTTCAGAACTCTAACACTAGATACTGTAATGTACTGACAATATATTTTCCCCGTCTTTGAAATTTTTCTTTCCATCTTGTGAAAATGTACAACTGCACCAGGAAGAAGACCAAATAGATAGGATGAATTATCCAAATTCATGTAAACGAGGATTATCTCCCCTGACGAAACACACTGTACTTGCAGTTGTATGGCCATGTTCCTTAAAACTGAAACACCTTAAATACAATCAATGTAAATTATCTATAATCAGCTAAACCAGAATTATCTCCCCTGATAAAACACATGGTACTTTTAGTTGTATAGTCCTGTTCTTCAAAAGTACATAATATATACAGAAGAATTTAAACAACTTGAAAAAATATTTCTAACAAAATAACTGACCGTATTTATTTCTTATTTCTCTTTTTATTGGCTGCTAGGTTGGATGATATGTACATACCAGTTCATTGTCGGCTGTGTATCAAAAGTTCTGAGTTTTACATTTGGTGGTATAAATGTTTTCTTATTACATGTATTTGTTGTGGTGTATTCTGATCATTAGGTGGAAATTTTTATATGTATATTTTCCGATATTTTGTAATTTAATGACAACATGACACGAGTCTCTACAACTGTCTCAAAATTTTTACATTTTACCTTTAAGAGGTAGTCCTGAATATACACATTGAGTTGACTATAATTAATTTACTTAAAATGAACAAAATTATTATTTTCTTACCTAACTTTGTCAGCTTTTCATTTTGGGTTATCTTTCCTGTTGTTATAAAGTCCGGTTTTACATGTGTTCTAGACCTTATCTGGCAAATAAAACTAACAAGTACCTCAGAAAAACTATGATAATAAATAAATAAATAAATAAATAAATAAATAAATAAACAAACAGTATTATTCTTTATATAATAAATTTAGGATTTGTACAATAAAAACTTTAAAATGGTGAATTTTCTCTGGGGGACAAATAAGTCATTGTCAGGTTCAAATTTACAAAGTTCTCTGTTTGAAATATAAACTTGATCAAGTTTCTCACTTTTATTATAGGCTTTATCTTTATGTACAACAAAAACTAAAAGTAGCGAAAAAAAAAATTGGGATTGAGACATCAAAACCTGCATCTTAACTGCTTTGTTGAGCTGATATGTCTAAACCTGCACCTAAGTGAGTTTTACTTAGCTTGAATGTCAAAAGCTCACTAAGTTTTAGACAAAAAGTACTAAAATTAAAATCTGTTTTTAAATGTAATAAAATCAGATGAAAAAGTTAAATGCGAATTGTTTAGCAACCAAAGTGTGATGAAGGAAATAACAAACAGAAAAAACTTACTTTTCTGTTAGAATATCTTTAATTAAAACAACTGGTGGACTCCTGTCATTACAAAATCCACAATCTTTACACTGATAATATAAAACATCATAATATCTAAATTACATTTTATCATTTCAAATTTTCATGACAGAAAAATTTGTTTCTATTTACCCATGGTTACTGACGAAAAGATTCCAAAACAAATTTCAGATAACATCTAATTATTTGAGTCTGTATGTAATAAAATTAATAATTCTATACAAACCATTATAAGTACAGACAGGGTTTTAAGTTACTGACAAGTATTTATGATGATTCCGTCTATTATTACCTACAGTTTTACATTATAATTTTATACCTAAATATGGAACATTTTCTGTACAGTTTTATTAAAGAAAACACAGCTGTCATCCACAAAGAATAATTTATATTTCTCTCCTGTATGTCATTTGAGCCAATTCTTCATCACAAATCTTCTTGTGTCTGAATATCATAAATTTACAATGGTCTGTGGTCTCAAAAAAAAAAAAAAAAATCATTTTGTTGGTACTTTAGTAAATTTTTTCATTTAAAATGATAATTTGATATTCATACCTTGTTACATTTTATAGGTGACAAAATCCTTTCACAACTGATATCTTCTGGTAATACAATACAAGATTTACCCCCAGCTTTAGCAGCAGCTCTCTTCAAATGCCAAGAAGTTACCCTGGTTTTACTAATATCAATGGGTTTGTTACACGAGGTAATTTTGTAAACACCACCTGGAAAAATACAACTGTACCACTGTATAGCATTTCCTTGGAAAAGTATAATATGAGGGGGCCTAGAATTAACTATGGCAGTGACCATTTTTGAAGGTGTATTCTCCGATGTTGCTGTGGCAGTGACCTCTTTTGAAGGTGCATTCACTGATGTTGCTGTGGCAGTGACCTCTTTTGAAGGTGCATTCACTGATGTTGCTGTGGCAGTGACCTCTTTTAAAGGTATATTCACTGATGTTGCTGTGGCAGTAACCTCTTTTGAATGTGTACATGTGTTCTCTGTTGCTTTGGTATAATCACATGAAACATTTGCATTCATATCAGTCTTCATGGTATTAACACTATGACCTGAAACAGATACATCTTTGACATCTTGTATAATATTACTCTCTCCACTGGCTTCTGAAATTGGTGGATCTTTTATTATTTTGTCTGACAACATCATTGAGATAATTTCATGTCCTGCATCAGACTCTAAATCCTCTTTATCTAATATAAATCCAATAGCTGAAAATCTCAATTGTGGATTATTTCTTTTACCCTCTAATATTAAGGATTCAACATGTTCAATAAGAACTATCTGTTCATGCAGTACGGTTCTTTCCAGATTCACTCCATTATCATGAACAAAGTTTTTTTTATGTTCAAACTTTTCCATTCCATCTTCTTGCCATTTTCGTTTTCTACACATGTTAATACCATTAGATAGATTACAATGATTCTGACTAGGAACTTTTAAAAATAAAACATCCTTCATTGAAAATGTTATATAAGTATAAACATTATCACTGGTTAATAAACTACTTGATCCATCTGTCTGGTTTTCATTGGACAAAAAATTTTCAGTAACAATGACAAAATTTGAAAGAGAAATAATTGAGCCAATGAAAGAAGGGCTAATCCATGGACACACAGGTTTCAAGCCTTCATAAATATTCTGACATTTGGTTGTACACCTATGGTCAGTAGTTGTACATAACTGACCACTTTGTCCATCAAGTATCTCTGCTATGACACAGTTAATTTGTCCAGATAAATCACAAAGTTGAATTTTTCCTGTTACGGGAGATAACTGTAATTTACCAATTAGAATCTGGAAAAGGCAAACAAAGACAAGACAACAAAAATTAACCACATGATTAAAATAACCAGTTTATCAGATGATAAATAGCATTCATACAGAACAAAGGAACAGTTGTTAAAGCTTCAAACTTCTAGTGCATTCACACTTATCAGAACTTTTTTGTATCAACAGGCTATAGCTAAAACTGAACCACCAACATGTGTTTACAAGTGTACATCTACAGAAGGCATCAAAATTTAAAATACTACATAAATCTCACTAAACAGATTGCTAATTAAAAACAAAAAGCCAAGAAGATGTCAATAAGTATCATTGCTGAAAAAGTCTTTTTATTTTGTTTAGTCCATCAATGTTGATCAAACATGTAATACTGAAGATTTATAATGATAATTCCTTGTTTGAAGGAGATAAAGCAGATGCATCACATGATCTTTGCTTGCAAAAAGAAAATGAAAACAAAAAAAAAAAATAATAAAAAAGAAATTTCTCAAAACTAGTGTTTTTTTTAAAAATTGACATATTTACCCCAAAAATACTGAACCACTTAAAAACCACATATATATGTTAAACTTCTTTTAACAATTACAAGATATCTAGTTACTACAGAAAATCCTATAAAATAAATATTAAGCAAGTTTGTTTTCTCAAAATGTACATTTTTCATATAAAATTTGCATTTTTACTAAGAAATAATAAAATTGCAGGTATTAAAAACAATGTTGCAGAAAAATATGTAAACACTTTTGAAGTTATAGCAGTATTCTTTTTTGGTATGAATTTATTATTATTAAATTGCTGTTCTTAAATCATAATCAAACTTTAATGCAATAGGTTAACATTGTGATCTAGATGGGTTGCTGGGCAATAAATTATGTAAAAACATATACATTTGTTTAAAACAAGAATTCCATGGATTTCAATGTCTCGCCTGGTAAGTTTTTGATCAAGAAGAAAATAAATTACTTTAACATAAACTTTTACATTTTGACACATGCTGCCTATGACAACACCAGAAATGTAACACCTAAGTCTTGCCTTATGGCAATGCCAGGCTCGACAATAAATTAAAATAACAATTTCTTTAAATTAGACAGAAAAATTCTGAAGAATTTCAACTGTTTGAACAAATTTAATGGAAAAACTTAACATTGCAATTTAGACAGATGAACGGATGAACCCATTTCTATATCCCCTGCCAACTTTGTTGGAGTGGGGGATAAATACATAATTACTCTACTTGCAAAAAGGAGATAAAAATGAAAAATTACATGTACTTGCAAAAAGGAAATAAAAATGAAAAATTACATGATCTCAGTATTATACTTCCTGGTAACTTACATGACCTCTGCTTGCCTTCACAGTGGTATACATTTTGATACCTTACATGACCTCTGCTTGCATTAACAGTGGTATACTTCTTGATAACTTACATGACCTCTGCTTGCATTGACAGTGGTACACTTCTTGATAACTTACATGACCTCTGCTTGCATTAACAGTGGTATACTTCCTGATAACTCACACATCCTCTGCTTGCATTAACAGTGGTATACTTCTTGATAACTTACATGACCTCTGCTTGCATTCACAGTGGTATATGCTTGCATTCAAAGTGGTATACATTTTGATAACTTACATGACCTCTGCTTGCATTCACAGCAGTATACTTCTTGGTAACTTACATAACCTCTGCTTGCATTCACAGTGGTATACATTTTGATAACTTACATGACCTCTGCTTGCAATCACAGTGGTATACATTTTGATAACTCACATGACCTCTGCTTGCATTTACAGTGGTATACTTCCTGATAACTTACATGACACTGCTTGCATTCACAGTGGTTTACTTCTTGATATCTTACATGACCTCTGCTTGCAATCACAGTGGTATACATTTTGATAACTCACATGACCTCTGCTTGCATTTACAGTGGTATACTTCCTGATAACTTACATGACACTGCTTGCATTCACAGTGGTTTACTTCTTGATATCTTACATGACCTCTGCTTGCATTAACAGTGGTATACTTCTTGATAACTTACATGACCTCTGCTTGCATTAACAGTGGTATACTTCTTGATAACTTACATTACCTCTGCTTGCATTAACAGTGGTATACTTCCTGATAACTCACACATCCTCTGCTTGCATTAACAGTGGTATACTTCTTGATAACTTACATGACCTCTGCTTGCATTCACAGTGGTATACTTCCAATTACCTCCATCATTACCATTGTATTTCTCAAGCTTTAAATTTCTGGAAAATTTTTCTTCACAGATGACATCTTGTAACTCTGGCACTTTATCACACATATATACTTGTTCCTGTAATAGATTAAATTATAAGTTCTTGGATTTGTTCTATATTGTATCAAAAGGAAATTGTTAGGAGGTTATGTCTGTGGAGTCATTGTGAATCTATAGAGAACAGTGTCAATAAGTGAATTTTCACAATGTGTGATATTTAAAGGAATTCCCAAACCTTTTTTTGTCACCAGATGGTAATCTGGACAAAAGCAAGACAATCATTTTAAAATCAAAACATTCATAAGAGTTTTGTTTAAGCATTGTTACTCTTGTGAATTATGTAACATATTTACAATAACTGTGTGATTACCTTGTCATATATCTTAATGGCATTATCAGACCAAACAAATGACAAATATGAGGCAGGCATAAACAGTATACAGCAAACAACTGACAAATATGGTGCATAAACAGTATACAGCATACAACTGACAAATATGGGACAGGTATAAACAGTATACAGCTTACAACTGGCAAATATGAGGCAGGTATAAACAGCATACAGCATACAACTGACAAATATGGGGCATAATAAGTATATAGCATACAACTGACAAATATGAGGCAGGTATAAACAGCATACAGCAAACAACTGACAAATATGGGGCATAATAAGTATATAGCATACAACTGACAAATATGAGGCAGGTATAAACAGCATACAGCATACAACTGACAAATATGGGGCCAGTATACAGCATACAACTGACAAATATGAGGAAGGTATAAACAGTATACAGCATACAACTTAGAAATATGGGGCATAAACAGTATACAGCATACAACTGACAAATATGAGGCAGGTATAAACAGTATACAGCATACAACTGGCAAATATGGGGCATAAACAGTATACAGCAAACAACTGACAAATATGAGGCAGATATAAACAGTATACAGCATACAAATGGCAAATATGGGGCATAAACAGTATACAGCATACAAATGACAAATATGGGACAGGTATAAACAGTATACAGCTTACAATTGGCAAATATGAGGCAGGTATAAACAGTATACAGCATACAACTGACAAATATGGGGCATAATAAGTATATAGCATACAACTGACAAATATGAGGCAGGTATAAACAGCATACAGCATACAACTGACAAATATGGGGCCAGTATACAGCATACAACTGACAAATATGAGGAAGGTATAAACAGTATACAGCATACAACTTAGAAATATGGGGCATAAACAGTATACAGCATACAACTGACAAATATGAGGCAAGTATAAACAGTATACAGCATACAACTGGCAAATATGGGGCATAAACAGTATACAGCAAACAACTGACAAATATGAGGCAGATATAAACAGTAAACAGCATACAAATGGCAAATATGGGGCATAAACCGTATACAGCATACAACTGACAAATATGGGACAGGTATAAACAGTATACAGCTTACAACTGGCAAATATGAGGCAGGTATAAACAGTTTACAGCATACAACTGGCAAATATGGGGCATAAACAGTATACAGCAAACAACTGACAAATATGAGGCAGATATAAACAGTATACAGCATACAAATGGCAAATATGGGGCATAAACAGTATACAGCATGCAACTGGCAAATATGAGGCAGGTATAAACAGTATACAGCATACAACTGGCAAATATGAGGCATAAACAGTATACAGCAAACAACTGACAAATATGAGGCAGATATAAACAGTATACAGCATACAACTGGCAACTATGGGACATAAACAGTATAAAGCATACAACTGGCAAATATGGGGCATAAATAGTATACAGCATACAACTGAGAAATATTGGGCATAAACAGTATACAGCATAAAAATGGCAAACATGGGGCATAAACAGTATACAGCATACAAATGGCAAATATGGGGCATAAACAGTATAAAGCATACAACTGGCAAATATGGGGCATAAACAGTATACAGCATACAACTGAGAAATATTGGGCATAAACAGTATACAGCATACAAATGGCAAATATGGGGCATAAACAGTATACAGCATACAACTGACAAATATGGAGCATAAACAGTATACAGCATACAACTGACAAATATGAAGCATAAACAGTATACAGCATACAACTGACAAATATGGAGCATAAACAGTATGCAGCATACAACTGGCAAATATGAGGCATAAACAGTACATTATGCCATGCAAACTCATAACAACACATTAATGTTTTTTTTCTATTTAGGGACATCATATAATTTTCATGTCATACAATGCCCCAGAAATTTTAAACATTGTGATCATTTGATTTGGGATCAACTTCATTCAAAATATAAATATAAGCCAACAAACTATTGATATATGTTATTATAGTCCAATTACTGCCATAGCTATTCTGGGCAAACTACCAGTAATAATGATGAACTAATGCATGTTATTTAATCTGTCAGCCATATAACAGCTCATTTCTACAGTCCAACAAGCTGATAAAACATGCCAACCAAAGTAAAAAACGAAATTTGTTCACCTTACAAAAACAAGGACATTTAGTGAGCCGCTGACTCTAGGTAGATTTCAAGTATACATCCCATGGCCAATTACAATATCATTAGTAAAAGAAATACATTCATTATTTTAAACAGCTTACAGGTTTTATTTCTATAATTTTAGTACTGAAGTTTGGCACTAAGCAGGTCAAGCATAAGGTTACAAACAAGAAAAACCCCAAAATGAGTCAACTTCCCATATCATGTTATTATATACCTCAAGGTTAGTACAAACTTTATTACTTTTAACTTTAAAATATAACCTTGGTTCTAGGTCATCACACACTTTTCCCAATATTTTGTTAAGTTGTTTGAAATTTCTCCATCAAAATGAGTTAAAACACAAACAGAATTTTAAAAATACATTTTTCTATATATATTTGGCTTTCAAGATAAAATATCTTGCTATTGGATTTATATATATATATATATATATATATATATATATATATATATATATATGTATATATATATATATATATGTATACAGTATATATCCAATATAATAGTTGCTAATGGATATCACTTGTGTTAAAATTCATGATACTATCCTGGGAGGACAAAGTTAATTACAAACATGAATTAACACAAACAGGTAGGGTAATTTTAATATGTCATCTCAATGTTGATGATACAGTATTATAATACAGGTACCTTTTTCTTACTAATACAACAATCATGTAAACTTTCTGTTAGAAATTCTTGTAAGAAATTCCGCTGACACAGGTCTGTTTTATCCAGCACGGACTGTAACAAAATCTTTGATATCTCTTCTATGTTCCTAAAATCAATGGAAAGACAACTTTCATAAGAGTAAGACTGTTACCTGATATCACTAAAATCAATTGAAAGACAACTTTCATAAGAGTAAGACTGTTACCTGATATCACTAAAATCAATGGAAAGACAACTTTCTTAAGAGTAGGACTGTTACCTGATATCACTAAAATCAATGTAAAGACAACTTCTTAAGAGTAGGACTGTTATCTGATATCACTAAAATCAATGTAAAGACAAATTCTTAAGAGTAGGACTGTTACCTGATATCACTAAAATCAATGTAAAGACAACTTCTTAAGATTAGGAATGTTACCTGATATCACTAAAATCAATGGAAAGACAACTTCTTAAGAGTAGGACTGTTATCTGATATCACTAAAATCAATGTAAAGACAAATTCTTAAGAGTAGGACTGTTACCTGATATCACTAAAATCAATGTAAAGACAAATTCTTAAGAGTAGGACTGTTATCTGATATCACTAAAATCAATGTAAAGACAAATTCTTAAGAGTAGGACTGTTACCTGATATCACTAAAATCAATGTAAAGACAACTTCTTAAGAGTAGGACTGTTACCTGATATCACTAAAATCAATGGAAAGACAACTTCTTAAGAGTAGGACTGTTATCTGATATCACTAAAATCAATGTAAAGACAACTTCTTAAGAGTAGGACTGTTACCTGATATCACTAAAATCAATGTAAAGACAACTTCTTAAGAGTAGGACTGTTATCTGATATCACTAAAATCAATGGAAAGACAACTTCTTAAGAGTAGGACTGTTATCTGATATCACTAAAATCAATGTAAAGACAAATTCTTAAGAGTAGGACTGTTACCTGATATCACTAAAATCAATGTAAAGACAACTTTCTTAAGAGTAGGACTGTTACCTGATATCACTAAAATCAATGTAAAGACAACTTCTTAAGAGTAGGACTGTTATCTGATATCACTAAAATCAATGTAAAGACAAATTCTTAAGAGTAGGACTGTTACCTGATATCACTAAAATCAATGTAAAGACAACTTCTTAAGAGTAGGACTGTTACCTGATATCACTAAAATCAATGTAAAGACAACTTCTTAAGAGTAGGACTGTTATCTGATATCACTAAAATCAATGTAAAGACAACTTCTTAAGAGTAGGACTGTTATCTGATATCACTAAAATCAATGTAAAGACAAATTCTTAAGAGTAGGACTGTTACCTGATATCACTAAAATCAATGTAAAGACAACTTCTTAAGAGTAGGACTGTTATCTGATTTCACTAAAATCAATGTAAAGACAACTTTCTTAAGAGTAGGACTGTTACCTGATATCACTAAAATCAATGGAAAGACAACTTCTTAAGAGTAGGACTGTTATCTGATTTCACTAAAATCAATGTAAAGACAAATTCTTAAGAGTAGGACTGTTACCTGATATCACTAAAATCAATGTAAAGACAACTTTCTTAAGAGTAGGACTGTTACCTGATATCACTAAAATCAATGGAAAGACAACTTCTTAAGAGTAGGACTGTTACCTGATATCATTAAAGTCTTAATTGATGAATTTAGTTAAAATTGAACATCACTTTTATTATTATTAAAATATTAAATACAAGAGACCAAATGGGTTTGAATTTTCATTTGGTAAATAATGGCTAATTTCAAAAACAGGTGAGAGAAGGTTTTCACAAGTTTGCTTGATATTAACACATAAAGTTATAGCATTATAAAGTGTGTGCGTGTGTGTGTGTGTTTAACACCTATATTCTCTTTCCTTTAAAACTTTTGGATAGGTTTAATGTGATCTAAGTAAGTATTCATAATAACTTTTCTCAAGTTGATAATTTATCAAAATTAAATGTAGTTGACAATTCTTTCGGGAAAAAATTACCTGGTATAATATGGGTACAACTTGTTTACAAGAAAATAGTACAACACATCAATTACCTGGTATTATATGGGTACAACTTGTTTACATGAGAATAGTACATACTAACAACACATCAATTACCTGGTATAATATGGGTACAACTTGTTTACAAGTGAATAGTACATACTAACAACACATCAATTACCTGGTATAATATGGGTACAACTTGTAGCAAGAGAATAGTACATACTAACAACACATTAATTACCTGGTATAAAATGGGTATAACTTGTTTACAAGAGAATAGTACATACTAACAACACATTAATTACCTGGTATAAAATGGGTATAACTTGTTTACAAGAGAATAGTACATACTAACAACACATTAATTACCTGGTATAAAATGGGTATAACTTGTTTACAAGAGAATAGTACATACTAACAACACATTAATTACCTGGTATAAAATGGGTATAACTTGTTTACAAGAGAATAGTACATACTAACAAGACATCATTTACCTGGTATAAAATGGGTTTAACTTGTTTACAAGAGAATAGTACATACTAACAACACATTAATTACCTGGTATAATATGGGTATAACTTGTTTACAAGAGAACATACTAACAAGACATCATTTACCTGGTATAAAATGGGTATAACTTGTTTACAAGAGAATAGTACATACTAACAACACATCAATTACCTGGTATAATATGGGTACAACTTGTTTACAAGAGAATAGTACATACTAACAATACAGTCTAACTCTACCATATTTAATCCATACTTCCAAAATAGATGCTGAAAATATGGAATAGGGTCAAATTCCTATAATAAAATAGAAAAGTTGATGAGTTAGTTTTGTTTTACATTCCTGTACAACAGACCAGTTACATTTGAAAAAATTATCGCAAATTGGAAAATCTTGAATCAATGAAAGCCTTTTTAAGTAATGAGCAATGTGGTCTATGAAATTTGGATAATATGCATTTTTTCAAGACAACAATTTTGTGGAAGTTAAAATACTGTAGTTTACTTTAATTTCTTGATAACTTTTATTGCTTATATGAAACTAGATCAATATTGTGGCATGATAATGTTGGAATTATCTGTTTAAGTATTATTGTAATTTTTCTGCATAGTTCATTTTCAAAATTTATCATCACTTTGTGAATACTGCAACCACAAATGCTCACTAAAATGTGCAATTAGGAATACAATTACAAATATGAAAAATACAGAAAAAATAATTTTAACAGTCAATGTAATATATTGTTTGACTGATACATTATTAAATTTCTGACAAGTGTATGAAGTTCAATGATTTTGCTGATTAAGATCATTTTCATTATGATTTTTGTATTATTTTTATTTTTAAAATTAAAAACTTTAAATTTGGAAAACAATAATCAAAATATAAACATTCTTTTTGTACATTTGATAATGAACTCAATATCTGTCCTGTACAACATACTACATACCATAACTTTAGATTCTACATCAGGAAACTCCAGGATTTTGATACAACTAGACAAACAACACATTATTCTTAGTTTTGGTTCCTATAAAAAAAACAAAAAACAATATAAAGCAGACAATTCTGTATTTTATGACAAATTGTTCTTAACAAAACTTCTATATTCTTATTAAACTTGACAAAATCGTCTCACTTAGTAAAATTGTTTTTGTATTGAATACATTTTTGGTAGGCAAAGTTCCTCAGAACTTGTATTTCATAGAAATTATCCATGTTATTTTCTTATGTGTTGTTTTCATGTTCAAAGAAAAGATTTAGTGTTGTACATGTTTTATTGTATAAAACACCTATAAAACACCTTGCATGTCTAGAAACTTTTTTTCATCAAAATCAAGTAATACATTTAAGTTTTATCACTGTTTAATGAAGTAAAAATACAACTAAATGTTAATACATATTAAATGGGCGTAAAATGTTAAACATGTTAGATGTTATCAAATCTTGTTTGTAATCAATCAATAAATATATATTGATATATATTATATTATATTGGAATATTATATTAGACAACAAAAAAAATGATAAAAATCAATGTGCTTTCAGTAATTCTAAGATTAGAATGTGCTTTCTTAAAGCAGCTGAGCTAAAACTGATATGGAAAATTTTACCTGTAAAGATGACATCATATGAGCATTATAAACCACTATCTTCATACCAACTCTTAGTGTGTTATACGTATATACTGCAGGCACACAACAGGTAAATAATCTGTAATATCAAAGTTTATATCATTGCAACATACTAGATCACTGATTAAAAAAACAATTTTTAGGATAACTCAAAACTGATCACACTGGTTTTTCTTCGTTAGATTTTTAATTTCAAAATTAGAACTCAACACTAATTAAAGCTTCTTTACGGAAAAAATTGTATTTTTTCTATTTTCTTGTTGTTTTTCATTTATTATCTTTTTTGCTCCATTTTTTTTATAAACAGGTGTCGCTTTATTATATCAAAATCTCTTTGGCATCCCTGTTCAGATCAAAATATAAAGGGTGGAAACAGGGTATATAAGAAGCAAATGGCTAAAATGTTGGAGAAACTAAAATTTTCTAAGCATATACACTTCACTGCAATATGTTTTAATTTTCAAAGCTTACTTTTGACATTTTTGTTCAAATTTTGTCAAATATATCAGCTCCATGACCAGAAATTTAACGCTATCTTTAAAAATTTAAAAAGATTGATAACAAATGAGAATTTTATAAAAATAAATGTGAATCACGAGTTTTATAAATCTATCTATTAGTAATTGATTGACAAATAAGGTGGATCATGACAAACTAAAAATGCAATGTATGTAAACAAAAAATGAGAGCTTACATAAATTCTATTTCATTTTTCTGTATTATATTTTAAAATATCAATATTATAAATTTTTTTTATGTGAAATTCAGCTAACAACACTTCATCTGTGTGCCTTGTTCATTAAAAAGTTGGTTGTCAGGGTCAAATCAAGGATTTTTTTTAGATTATCAGTGATTCACATAATAATAATCCATGATTTAGTTTTTTATGTACTATTTACTTTTTTCACAGTAAAAATTCTTTTTTTTTAAGATATGTCACAAACACACTATTTCCTTATCAAAGCATGAAATAAGCTGAAATTTATTGGTTCTATTTCAATCCATTAAAATTGCTTCTCTTGTATTTTCAAAGTTTGCAGATAACCAGCATTATAATATTTGGTAAATTAATGTTAAAATCATCAAATCTTTCTGAAAATGTATACAGTATATCCCGGATATATTGAACTCGCATATATATTGAACTCTGGCATATTTTGAAATGACAAAAAATTCCCTGCAAAACAAATTTTTATGACCAAAAAAAATCTGGCTTATATTGAATTCCCGGTTATATTGAACACTTGTTTTGGTCCCCACAAGAGCGAATTCGATGACTTTTACATGGATATATTGAAGTAGTATTTTGAATGGCAATGAGATCAATTTAGCCGAAATCATGCTGGTTATCGTCAATCTGTTGAGGCCAGTATCGTAGGCAGTAAGTACTTTTCAAGGTAAATAAAAATATGATATGTTTTTGTTAGCTGTTTAATTTAATCTTAAATAACAACATGGCATCCATGCCACAGAAGAAAAAAACTTTGTCGTTAATTACAAAATATGAACTTATAAACGGAATGGAAAAAAATGAAATCAAAGGCTGATTGGCAAAATATTTTGGTTATAACAGAGTACTTTAACAATGATTTATAAACAAAAGGATGTAATATTACAGGCTCACGAATCGGGAGAGTTTTCACGAAAACGTAAACATTTTAGATCCGGAAATCATAATGAAATTGAGGAATGTTTATATAAGTGGTTAACAAATGTCAGCAGGTCAAAAACTCTTTTAATTCTTTAAATATTTTAGAAGAATTTATTTCCAAAGTTGGTAGAAAAAAGAAAAACAGTTAAAAATGACTGACTTCTTTAAGTCATAATTTGATTAAAATATGTTTGTACCAATCAGATTTGTTAATTATTTTTGTATTTTGAGTTAATAAATGAAAATTTATTTTTGAAATGGCCTTTTGTGTGTATCATGATATATTGAATTTTGGATATATTGAACTATTTTCCTAAGTCCCCTTTAACTTCATTTTATCTGGGTAACACTGTATGTCCCATTCTTCTAATCTTTCTCACAACAGATTGTAGAGGATAATGGTTTGAAATAAATTTACAGAATAGTTTGCAATGTGACTTACAGGTTAAATAGAGGATCACAACTTGGACACCAAAATTAAATTTGTGTGACTTAAATAGAAACAGAGTCATAGCGATAATGTTAGATATCTGAATATAATATCAGAACACCTCAGTATTCCTTTCCATTAATCCAAGATTTACTGAAAAGATTTCAGATGGTATTTTAATTTCCAAATTACAGGATTTCAGCTCTGAACATATGTAACAGAATCTATAGTACATAAAACCATTTGCCTTGTCCATTAACATCCACTCTTAAAGACCTTGTTACCAAATCTTATGATCAAATTATAAAAACCCGTCTTTAATTACATTTGAACTTAACCAAAACTTATAGTACACAGCATAAAATCCTAATTTATCGACATTTGAACTGACAAAAACATCTGGTCCAGCTTACATTTTAATTTACCAAAATGTATGATCTAAAGTATAAAATTATAACTTTGGTTTTATAGGAACATGATGAACTTACCCAATCTTATCGTCCAAGATATAAAATCCTAACTTTGCATGTTGAGTACTTGTAACTGTTCCCTAAAAACAATAAAATATCACTATATACATAATTATTATTGCCCTGAATTACAAAATTTAAAACAAGGTTTTGTGACTCACTTATAACCAAAGCCTGGATTCTGATGTGAGTTTGATTCTAGAATTGGAGTTTGTCATCATAGACACATGATACTGTGATTCAAGCATAAATATTCACCAATGAAACATATTTTTGTTACTGTTGTGAAAGTGTTAACCATTTACAACAGTTTCTGTGATTTTGATATCAATATGCATAAATGACACCTGTTACTGTAATTCTAGTGTTAAACAATGATATTTGTTAAATTGATTCTGATATGTGTTCACCAGTGACATAAGTTACTAAGATTCTGGTATAGGTGTTCACCAGTGACTTTAGTTAATTAGATTCTGGTTTAAGTGTTCACCAGTGACAATAGTTACTTAGATTCTGGTTTAAGTGTTCACCAGTGACATTAGTTACTTAGATTCTGGTATTAGTGTTCACCAGTTACTTTAGTTACTTAGATTCTGGTATAAGTGTTCACCAGTGACTTTAGTTACTTAGATTCTAGTATTGGTGTTCACCAGTGACATTAGTTACTTAGATTCTGATATTAGTGTTTACCAGTGACATTAGTTACTTAGATTCTAGTATTGGTGTTCACCAGTGACATTAGTTACTTAGATTCTGGTATAAGTGTTCACCAGTGACATTAGTTACTTAGATTCTGGTATAAGTGTTCACCAGTGACTTTAGTTACTTAGTTTCTGATAATAGTGTTCACCAGTGACTTTAGTTACTTAGATTCTGGTATAAGTGTTCACCAGTGACTTTAGTTACTTAGTTTCTTGTTTTAGTGTTCACCAGTGACATTAGTTACTTAGATTATGGTATCAGTGTTCACCAGTGACATTGATTCCTTAGATTATGGTTTAAGTGTTCACCAGTGACATTAGTTACTTAGATTCTGGTATCAGTGTTCACCAGTGACATTAGTTACTTAGATTCTGGTATAAGTGTTCACCAGTGACTTTAGTTACTTAGTTTCTTGTTTTAGTGTTCACCAGTGACATTAGTTACTTAGATTCTGGTATTAGTGTTTACCAGTGACATTAGTTACTTAGATTCTGGTATAAGTGTTCACCAGTGACATTGGTTCCTTAGATTATGGTATAAGTGTTCACCAGTGACTTTAGTTACTTAGTTTCTTGTTTTAGTGTTCACCAGTGACATTAGTTACTTAGATTCTGGTATTAGTGTTTACCAGTGACATTAGTTACTTAGATTCTGGTATAAGTGTTCACCAGTGACATTGGTTCCTTAGATTCTGGTATAAGTGTTCACCAGTGACATTGGTTCCTTAGATTATGGTTTAAGTGTTTACCAGTGACATTAGTTACTCAGATTCTGGTATAAGTGTTCACCAGTGACATTAGTTACTTAGATTCTGGTATAAGTGTTCACCAGTGACTTTAGTTACTTAGTTTCTTGTTTTAGTGTTCACCAGTGACATTAGTTACTTAGATTCTGGTATTAGTGTTTACCAGTGACATTAGTTACTTAGATTCTGGTATAAGTGTTCACCAGTGACATTGGTTCCTTAGATTATGGTATAAGTGTTCACCAGTGACATTAGTTACTTAGATTCTGGTATTAGTGTTTACCAGTGACATTAGTTACTTAGATTCTGGTATAAGTGTTCACCAGTGACATTGGTTCCTTAGATTCTGGTATAAGTGTTCACCAGTGACTTTAGTTACTTAGTTTCTTGTTTTAGTGTTCACCAGTGACATTAGTTACTTAGATTCTGGTATTAGTGTTTACCAGTGACATTAGTTACTTAGATTCTGGTATAAGTGTTCACCAGTGACTTTAGTTACTTAGTTTCTTGTTTTAGTGTTCACCAGTGACATTAGTTACTTAGATAATGGTATAAGTGTTCACCAGTGACATTAGTTACTTAGATTCTGCTATTTGTGTTCACCAGTGACTTTAGTTACTTACATTCTGGTATATGTGTTCACCAGTGACTTTAGTTACTTAGATTCTGGTATAAGTGTTCACCAGTGACATTGGTTCCTTAGATTATGGTATAAGTGTTCACCAGTGACATTAGTTACTTAAATTCTGGTATTAGTGTTTACCAGTGACATTAGTTACTTAGATTCTGGTATTAGTGTTCACCAGTGACATTAGTTACTTAGATTATGGTATAAGTGTTCACCAGTGACTTTAGTTACTTAGTTTCTTGTTTTAGTGTTCACCAGTGACATTAGTTACTTAAATTCTGGTATATGTGTTCACTAGTGACATTGGTTACTTAGATTATGGTATAAGTGTTCACCAGTGACATTAATTACTTAGATTCTGGTATTAGTGTTCACCAGTGACATTAGTTACTTAGATTCTGCTATTTGTGTTCACCAGTGACTTTAGTTACTTAGTTTCTTGTTTTAATGTTCACCAGTGACATTAGTTTCTTAGATTCTGGTATTAGTGTTCAGCAGTGACATAAGTTACTTAGATTCTGGTATAAGTGTTCACCAGTGACATTAGTTACTTAGATTCTTGTATAAGTGTTTACCAGTGACTTTAGTTACTCAGATTCTAGTATTAGTGTTCACAAGTGACTTTAGTTACTTAGATTCTGCTATATGTGTTCACCAGTGACTTTAGTTACTTAGATTCTAGTATTGGTGTTCACCAGTGACATAAGTTACTTAGATTCTGGTATATGTGTTCACCAGTGACATAAAGTACTTAGATTCTGGTATTGGTGTTCACCAGTGACTTTAGTTACTTAGATTCTGGTATTAGTGTTCACCAGTTACTTTAGTTACTTAGATTCTGGTATAAGTGTTCACCAGTGACATTAGTTACTTAGATTCTGGTATAAGTGTTCACCAGTGACTTTAGTTACTTAGTTTCTTGTTTTAGTGTTCACCAGTGACATTAGTTACTTAGATTCTGGTATAAGTGTTCACCAGTGACATTGGTTCCTTAGATTATGGTATAAGTGTTCACCAGTGACATTAGTTACTTAGATTCGGATATTAGTGTTTACCAGTGACATTAGTTACTTAGATTCTGGTATTAGTGTTCACCAGTGACATTGGTTACTTAGTTTATGGTATAAGTGTTCACCAGTGACTTTAGTTACTTAGTTTCTTGTTTTAGTGTTCACCAGTGACATTAGTTACTTAGATTCTGGTATATGTGTTCACTAGTGACATTGGTTACTTAGATTATGGTATAAGTGTTCACCAGTGACATTAATTACTTAGATTCTGGTATTAGTGTTCACCAGTGACATTAGTTACTTAGATTCTGCTATTTGTGTTCACCAGTGACTTTAGTTACTTAGTTTCTTGTTTAAATGTTCACCAGTGACATAAGTTTCTTAGATTCTGGTATTAGTGTTCAGCAGTGACATAAGTTACTTAGATTCTGGTATAAGTGTTCACCAGTGACATTAGTTACTTAGATTCTTGTATAAGTGTTTACCAGTGACTTTAGTTACTTAGATTCTAGTATTAGTGTTCACCAGTGACTTTAGTTACTTAGATTCTGCTATATGTGTTCACCAGTGACTTTAGTTACTTAGATTCTAGTATTGGTGTTCACCAGTGACATAAGTTACTTAGATTCTGGTATTGGTGTTCACCAGTGACTTTAGTTACTTAGATTCTGGTATTAGTGTTCACCAGTGACTTTAGTTACTTAGATTCTGCTATATGTGTTCACCAGTGACTTTAGTTACTTAGATTCTAGTATTGGTGTTCACCAGTGACTTTAGTTACTTAGATTCTGGTATATGTGTTCACCAGTGACTTTAGTTACTTAGATTCTGGTATAAGTGTTCACCAGTGACTTTAGTTACTTAGATTCTAGTATTGGTGTTCACCAGTGACTTTAGTTACTTAGATTCTGGTATTGGTGTTCACCAGTGACATTAGTTACTTAGATTCTGGTATATGTGTTCACTAGTGACATAAGTTACTTAGATTCTAGTATTGGGTGTTCACCAGTGACATTAGTTACTTAGATTCTGGTATTAGTGTTCACTAGTGACTTTAGTTACTTAGATTCTAGTATAAGGGTTCACCAGTGACTTTAGTTACTTAGATTCTGGTTTTGGTGTTCACTAGTGACATAAGTTACTTAGATTCTAGTATTGGTGTTCACCAGTGACTTTATTACTTAGATTCTGGTATAAGTGTTCACCAGTGACTTTAGTTACTTAGATTCTGGTATAAGTGTTCACCAGTGACTTTAGTTACTTAGATTCTGGTATTGGTGTTCACCAGTGACATTAGTTACTTAGATTCTGGTATATGTGTTCACTAGTGACATAAGTTACTTAGATTCTAGTATTGGTGTTCACCAGTGACATTAGTTACTTAGATTCTGGTATTAGTGTTCACTAGTGACTTTAGTTACTTAGATTCTAGTATAAGGGTTCACCAGTGACTTTAGTTACTTAGATTCTGGTTTTGGTGTTCACTAGTGACATTAGTTACTTAGATTCTAGTATTTGTGTTCACCAGTGACTTTAGTTACTTAGATTCTGGTATAAGTGTTCACCAGTGACTTTAGTTACTTAGATTCTGGTATAAGTGTTCACCAGTGACTTTAGTTACTTAGATTCTGGTATAAGTGTTCACCAGTGACATTAGTTACTTAGATTCTGCTATTTGTGTTCACCAGTGACTTTAGTTACTTACATTCTGGTATAAGTGTTCACCAGTGACTTTAGTTACTTAGATTCTGGTATTAGTGTTCACCAGTGACTTTAGTTACTTAGATTCTGGTATAAGTGTTCACAAGTGAGTTACTTAGATACTTGTATTGGTGTTCACCAGTGACATTAGTTACTTAGATTCTGGTATTAGTGTTCAACAGTGACATTAGTTACTTAGATTCTGGTATTAGTGTTCACTAGTGACTTTAGTTACTTAGATTCTAGTATTGGTGTTCACCAGTGACATTAGTTACTTAGATTCTGGTATTAGTGTTCACCAGTGACATTAGTTACTTAGATTCTGGTATTAGTGTTCACCAGTGACATTAGTTACTTAGATTCTGGTATATGTGTTCACCAGTGACATTAGTTACTTAGATTCTAGTATTGGTGTTCACCAGTGACTTTAGTAACTTAGATTCTGGTATTGGTGTTCACCAGTGACATTAATTACTTAGATTCTAGTATTGGTGTTCACCAGTGACATTAGTTACTTAGATTCTGGTATATGTGTTCACCAGTGACTTTAGTTACTCAGATTCTGGTATGAGTGTTCACCAGTGACTTTAGTTAATTAGATTCTGGTATTAGTGTTCACTACTGGGGCCGGTTACTGATATTCTGATATGATTGTTAATAAGATACCTTTGTCTATGATTCTGGTGTTAGTGTTTACCACTGCCATCTGTTATAATGTTTGTTTAAGTGTACCAATATCTTTATTGTAGATATTCGTGTCAGAAACCAAATTTATCTTTGAAACTCTTCATTCAATTTATGAATGCACAAAAGAAATTAGATGTAAATTATCCCAAATTAATACATTTTGGGGTTTTGGATTTATATTCTGTATAAATTTAAATCGATTTTCATTTATATAATATTTTTCTCCATTTTTAAGGAATAAAATGTTTGCCAACAAATTCACAAGTGTGGATATTTACGTTTCACTTACGTGTCTTGATTTTGTTCCAACTTATCAGAAAATATTATTTATTTTATTTTTAAAGAGTTCACCATTTCTCCTTTTCTTCTGCTTTGAATTATATACATTGTATATTGTAAATTATTCACATATTTGTTATCTAATTTATTTTTTTATAAATTATAATAAATTATTAAGTATATATTTTATACTAGTTAAGTGTTAGTATTGAATGCTAATGTGAGCACAATTTGAGTTGTTGCAAATAGCTGAAAATATATGACAGCTAACAACATTACAACCAATCATGTTCATTATACATTCAAACTGACTGTTGTCTATGCATCACCTGTGTTACCTTATCATAACATATAATGCTCATCTGATAATTACAAAATGACTCCTGTCTACCTGGCAATCACCTGTGTTATTTCATAACATACATGTATAATACTCACCTGATAATTTCAAAATGACTGGTGTCTACCTGACATCACCTGTGTTACTTCATCATTACATATATTACTCACCTGATAATTACAAAATGACTCCTGTCTACCTGACATCTCCTGTGCTACTTCATCATGTAAAGTTTGTTTAAGCTTTGGTATAACATGTATCGATATTCCTTTAGATTTCAGAAGTTGCTACAATAAAAAGTATTTAATATGAACCTATCATGATCCATTAGTGAACTAAACCATTCTCTATTTAAGTAATATTAGCTGAATAGGGTTACTGAAGACAATTTTTTGTAGCTCGCCAACACAACTATCTCATCTTGAATTAACAATCTTATGTATAAGTGGATGCTTACAGGCCAGCTAAGATTGTACACTTAAGTTCTTTTAAGATTATTTTTCTTAAGATGACACTATAAATCAGACATCTTTACTGATGGAAGGTGGCTTTGGTGGCTTTATTGTCTAAAGTGCAAGATAAAGTATCAAAAAGCCTCTAATTGCTTAGGTTTAAATCCTACTCAGGACACATCTTTGTGCCAGTTTTTCTCTTTAAACTTTAGTTGCCTTCAGGATCCCTGAACAAAACACCCCAAAATAGTGAAGAATCATAATGTAACTAAAACCAAGTGTTTTCTGATCAAAATGTTAAGTCTAAAATGAGCTAACTTATTTATAGATTCTACTTTAGATCTATATAATAAATACCTCTAAAGTCATAACAAGACAATTAGTATTATATTTTGGTAGAACTCTGCTGTCATTCCATGGAACAAACACTTTAATATTTTCACCAGTACCCTAAAATTACAAGAAAACAAAAATATCTTTATTTCAATTGTTTGGATTTGTTTAGAATTATATTTTACTGATATTTTCTTACTGCTACAGATTTATCTGAGGAGGCTACTTCCGAGAGTCTTCAATATGACACATAGTGCTCTTTACAAACATTGACTAGACAATCCCTCATAATGCACTTTGTATGGTATTATAATGGCAGAAGGAGCCTATTACGATGTTTGAAAAGTTTCATCAAATTCACAATGTTTAACATACCTCTTTGTGTGCAAACTAAATTTTTCTATTAATTTACCTTATTTTCAAAATATAAAAATGTCTCTTTAGAGCTACTGTCGATCTAGTTATTAATCTTTCACCATCTATATTTTAGGGTTTACATGTACTTATCACTATTTAAAGTTTTTGAGGATTTCAATGTCAAAATATATTTAACAATTAACAGATTTGGCTAAATCTAAAATTATTAGAAAATGAGTCTACTTAGTAAATTACTCAGATAATTAACAAATAAATAAAGAACATGAGTATGAATGTATTATCCTGATTTGGCAAAATAAAACAATATCTTTATCTTAAGTATTAACTGGCTTCTAACCCTTATAAAGATTGCCCACTTGACTGTTAATCATACTGAATCAGGTAAAATTCCTGTAAGATCATCAGACTTTGTGCAGTCTTATCAACAATATGCAAGTATTCTATTCTATCATCCAGTATGTACCAAGGTTTATAACAGACATTGTTGGGCTTTTTATAGGGGAATAATAATCATTTATGACTTAGATTTTTACATGCTTAATAGTACCACCTTTTTTAAAGTAGTTGGTTTCATATTTGTAAAAACATATTCTTCTTTCGGAACAATTAATGACTGCCAATACAAGTATTCTTTCTTCTGTAAAATAAAACGTTATTATTACAAACTGCGTTTATATGTGGTACAATAAATTTATAATCAAACTAGTTCATATCTAAATTTATCACCACTTAAATGATGTCTTAATTACATTTTAAAAAATGTCCAAACCAAAAACCCAATGTCATAATCTGCTTATATAGTAAAAACAATCTGAAGCCATTTAAGAATTTTTAACTCCACATGAATTTTGGCTAGTTTATGTAGTTAGAGTAATACCAGGAAATAAAATGGATTTTCAAAGAAACATATACTTCTCACTAATTTAATTGTGAAATTGTGATCATAAGTAAACCAACATCTTTTGAATATAAACATCTTAATAATGACAAGAGCTTTTGTATGTTTTCAACATCATTATAATTGACAACTGGTTATATAAACGATTAAAGTTTGCATTATGGATGTAAAAAATTGTAGTGGACCAAACCTATAGGGAACAAGGTGTCTAGTTGAGTTGCAATCTCATATTCTATATGAACGTAGATAAGCCCATTATTTTGTTAAAAATTTTGAACAAAGCTAAAACTTGACCTGTAACTATTCCTAATCCAGACTTGTATACACAATATGAGTTTAATATATACAACTTTTTTGCAATGTGGCTGTTTTTACAACTTTTTTGCAATGTGGCTAAAACAGCAATAAAAAAACTAAAAAAAAAAAAATTTTTACAATGATGACTGGCAGAATTGCCTTGTCTCATTCAGGGACCTATATATGTACATATATGATACTAACCTAGCTATAAATGTCTCAAATAGTAATTGGAAGAATGGTGTCAATTAATGCAAGACCATTCCTAAACTACACTTAAAAAAAAAAAAAAATAAATAAAAAAAAAATAAATAAATAAACAAGGTTGCAGAATTTGTTAAATAAACATTACAAACTATCATTGAAACATCATGATGTTTACACATATAACATACACACTCACACCATGGGTAAGATAAAAACTCATCTGCACTTCAGTAGGGAAGACAAAACAACATTGAAATCACATTGATGAAATCACAATGTATAAAGTCAGGTAACAAACCTTTATTATGATGTTGATGTTTCCTGTCAACTGAATACAGAAAATTAAATCTGACTTGACTCTGTAAAATCATAAGAATATATAAATATTAAATATTTTCTGAAAAATTTATATAAGTGCAGAATCAAAAATAAAACTATGTACAGAAATCTTGCAATCTGCAGAGATGCTCAGGTATAAATCAGTAATTTGTCACTTTTAAATTTTTAAAAAGTTATATTTTTACACAAACATATACTTGTAGAATCATTAATATTTGTTGGGTTAAAATTTCGTGGTTTTGCATTTTTAAAAAATTCTGTTGGTAGAAATTTTCGTGGAATTCAGTTTTGTGAAAACAAATCCCATTGAGGGCAATGGAAATTAAAAATTTTCAATGACATTTAATTTCGTGGTTTTCAATAACCCACGAAAATAACGAAATTTAAGTCCCCCACGAATATTTGTGATTTTACAGTATATATATATATATATATATATGTTCAGAAGAAGTTCAGGCCATGTAAGATCTCATAATGCTGTGAAGATTCATATTTGTTTACTATGAAAAACATTTAACAAGAGGCCCAATAGGGCCTGTATCACTCACCTGGCACAGCCTTATTTTGTTCTTTGCTTTTTCTTTTTAAATAAATCCAATCAGTAAAATCACTAGCAATATCCTTATTTTCTATTATTTCAAGCAATATTTATCATAAATTTCCTTTCAATTGGCCATGTACTGTCAGAGAAAAAGATTTAGGCTAAACATAGACCCTATTTGCATGTTAAATAATTATAGCAAAAACCAAACATTGTACAGAAAAACCAGTTACATATGTTTTATCACTGACATCTATTTCTAAGTTTCAAATTTCAACAAAATCGATACATAAATGAACCTGTAATGGCCATTTATAGGTTTTTGCTATTTATAGCGGCAGCCACTTGGATTTAGGACGGGCAAGTCAGATAAAATTTTTAATCTATAGCAACTAAGGACTTTTCATATACCAAATTTCATTTGGCCTATTGGTTTCAGAGAAGAAGATTAAAGTTTACAGATGCAAAGATGCATGCATGCACGCTTCATATGCCATAAGCTCTCCCTGGCTTTGCCAGGTGAGCTAAAAACTGGTCATTAAAGATTTCATAGAAAGAAACTAAATAATTTGTGAAATATAAGTGGGGAAAAGCAAAGTAATGGTGTTTTATACCAAGTCAAGTTTCTCTCACTTAAATGATTGCTTCATTGGCTAAGCAGTACATGTATTGTGTCTATTCTGGGAGTGTAAGATTGTAAGTTCAACCCTAGCCAAGTCAAACATTATACTTTAAAATTTGAGATACTGCTATCTTATCTGGTTCTCAGCATTAAGAGGACAAAGTATCCAATGATTCACCTAGTGACAGGATAATGTGACTAGGTGAGTGGTATGCTTGTCTATAGCATACTGACTCAGTGAGCTAGCTCCTTAACAAATAGTTGCCCTAAATGTGTACTAGTAACTTAAAGGCAGACCATAAACACACAAGTCCTTAGAAATCAATAAAATAACTCTCATTGCTGAAAAATTGCAACAAAAAACAACAATAAAACCAACCTTACTTATACTATATATACTAGATAGTGTTCTGGCATGGAGGAGGAAACAGCATTATAGAGAGAAAGTTTTTAACATTCATCAAGCAAAATGACAAATTATCTGACACAATACTTAGAGAAAGTGTGATAAGACCAGGGCACTGAGAGGCCCTGTGATCCATTAGAAAGATGGTAACATGCTTCACTTTATTAGTTTTTGCATTCTGGTCTATCTAATTTTTTACAGTAATTCAAATGCCATTAACAAACTGTTGAGTTCTACATTTAGGTAGTTCAGGCTTTATTAAGAAGTCTAACAGTGCAATGTAGTAATCTTGTGAAATTTTACAATTTCATATTTAAGTTAATATTGTCTTGTTATGTAATAATCTTGACCCTGACAATTGCCTACAACCAGTGACCAACTGACTTTGGACAATTGACTACAACCAAACACCCACCAACCTAGACAACTGGCTACAACCAACAACCCAAAAGACCTGAACAATTGACTACAACCAACTACCCACAGACCTGGACAATTGACTACAACAAACCACCTACAGACCTTGACAATTGACTACATCCAACCAACCACATACCTGGACAATTGAGTACAATCAACCACCCACAGACTTTGACAACTGACTACAACCAACCACCTACAGACCTTGACAATTGACTACAACCAAACACCCACAGACCAGGACAATTGACTACAATCAACCACCCACAGACCTGGAAAATTGACTACAACCAACCACCCAAAGACCTGGACAATTGACTAAAATCAACCGCTTTATAGCATGTTTAATGTAGGTGAATAGTTTCAAAGCAAGGTTTTTTCTTATATCTTAAAATCAATGGCCTGGTTATAAGTACAAAAATATTGATTATGATATTAGCATTCCAATAATAAGATTATTTCAAAGCCAATTAAACAGTATAACAATGGAGATTACCTGAATATTTCACTAACAGCAACAACCTCTACCAAGACATTTACAGAGTCTATATTCAGTAATTCCCTAAAAAACAAATACATTTATAACAGTTATTTAAGATACAGAAAAGTCAGCATGTATAAGAAATGTTAACGACATTCTTTGTGACAATGGTGCAAAAAATTCCATAGTCTTTTCTGTGACCATGATAGAAACCTGAAACAAAACATTTGCTCCAAAAATTAGATGGTATTGAAATCAATTGAAACATGACCTCCAGTGTACATTAATGTCTTTAAAGAATATATAACAGAATAAATTTTATGACCCCCCCCTCTCTCTCTCTACACACACACACACACACACACACACACACACACACACACACACACACACACACACAGCATATATATATATATATATATATATATATATATATATATATATATATATATATATATATATATATATATATTATATATATGTATGTATGTATATTACTAGTAACAGCCACCATTATTCTTGTCTTTGAAGAAATATCCCTCTGGCAAAGAACAACCTTGTAAAAAGAGTGATTTAAAACTTCAATGCATCAATCAATATTATTATAAGACTACTGATTTTACTCAGTTTTGACTGGCTAAAAACATGTTAAGTGGCACTGTACAAATCTCTTTGTTCACCAAGGGTAATATAATGGTACATTAAATTACATAAAGGTCCCTAAAAGCAGACGGCAGTGATTTCCAATTGTCCAAGAATAGAACCAATTAAAGCCTCTGTAAGCTTTTGATAAGCCAATCAGAATTAACCTACTTTAAAAGCATGGGATCTCATTGCATTTTCTGAAAATCATGATGGACAAAAAAAAAAACTGTTATGAATTGTTTTGAAAGACACCTGTCTGTCAGTCATATAATAAAACAATTATTGACTTTTGATTTCGTTTACTACAAGAATTCCAAAAGAAACTTTATTTTCACCTCGGTCTATGGTGTCGGTAAATATAACATTTCTTTTTGGGTCATAAATTCTTGTAGTTATCTCATCAAAAGTCAATAATTGTATAATGTTAGAGTCTAACTATTCTAACCATTCCCAAAAGTTCAATTATGTACACAGTTTATTTACACAGTACACTACCTGGTATATGTACACAGTACACAAGCAAGTATATGTACACAGTATATTTACACAGGAAACCAGCTGGTATATGTACACAGTATATTTACACAGTAAACCAGCTGGTATATGTACACAGTATATTTACACAGTACACAAGCTGGTATATCTACACAGTATATTTTCACAGTACACGGGCCGGTATATGTACACAGAATATTTACACAGTACACTAGCTGGTATATGTACACAATATATTTACACAGAACACTAGCTGGTATATGTACACAGTATATTTATACAGTAAACTAGCTGTTATATGTACACAGTATATTTCTACAGCATACTAACTGATACATGTACACAGTATTTTCAAAGTACACCAGCTGGTATATGTACACAGTATATTTACACAATAAACTAGCTGGTATATGTACACAATTTACATGCACAGTACAAAAGCTGGTATATTCAGCAAATGTACAGTTAATTTACACATTACACTAGCTTGTATATGTGCATAGTATTTTTTACAGTGCACAGCTAGCTGGTATATGTACATGGTATATTTACACAGTACACTAGCTGATACATGTACACAGTATATTTACACAGTACACTAGCTGGTAAATGTACACAGTACACTAACTGGTATATGAACATGGTATATTCACACAGTACACTAGCTGGTATATGTGCATAGTATTTTTTACAGTGCACTAGCTGGTATATGTACATGGAATATTAACACAGAACACTAGCTAGTGTATGCACAGCATTTTTACACAGTATACAAGCTAGTGTATGTACACAATTTACATGCACAGTGCACTAGCTGGTATTTGTCCATGGTATATTTACACAGAACCTAGCTGGTATATGTACATAGTACATTAGCTGGTATTTGCACAGCATATTTACACAGCATACAAAATAGTGTATGTACACAATTTACATGCAAAATGCACTAGCTGGTATCTGTCCATGGTATATTTACACAGTACACTAGCTGGTATATGTACACAGTAAACTAGTTGGTATATGTACACATTACACTAAATGGTATATGTACACAGTAAACTAGTTGGTATATGTACACATTACACTAAATGGTATATGTACACAGTTTACACAGTACACTAGCTGGTATATGTTCATAGTACACTAGCTGGTATATCGTTTTAGTATACTTAGAGATTGTTATATGACCATTTTCATATCACACCCTTTATCGGCCTGAGAGTCTTGATATCAGTCAGAGGGCTAAAGGCCCGAGGGCTGATATCAGGACCCGAGGGCTGATGAAGGGTGTGATATCAAAATGGTCATATCAGAAACTTTTTATCAAATGTTTCCTTTGAAGTTTAATTAACAATTGATAATAATTTAATTTTTAAGCAGTCCAGCAGTTTTTATTTTTTATATCTATCGTGATCTCATAGATAATTTTTTACCGGGTACGTCATACGTCAATGTTACCCTAAGCAACCGCTGATGTCGATTTTCCAACAACTAGGTCAGTCAGCCAGTCGCCATATTTGTCCAACATGACGTGGACAGAGGCATTTGTTTTTTTCATTAAAAAGTGAAGGTTGTTAAAATAGGTTTTAAGATCTGCAGTCATAAATCATGATCGTGATGGCAACAGGGAATCTGAGTTTTTGAACTGGCAGGTGCATCGTATTTTGGATATGTTACACTGATGACAGGGAAACGTCCCCGCAAAAGTACAGAAACAAATTGGCTACTAGCTGGAATGATTTAATTTTTGGCTTCTGTAAGTTTATTTATTGATGATAGTGATGACAACATATTATTAATTGATATTTTTGTACGGGTGAACAGTTCCGCTTCGAACTGATGTCTAATTTTTGTCCTGACATACTTGTCTCAGCTTAAAGGCAGCATCGTTTATATTTTCAAGTGCCGTCGTGCACAATCAGTGTAAACAAGTTGTACCTCTCCGATGTGTTTGTATGTTTGCAAATTCCGAAAATTCATTTAAATACAACTGATACATGAATGTACTGCACACATGCTCATCGTGTTAACCATAAACAGTCAGTATCAAGCTGAAATGACACTAAAAATCCACCATTATTGGAATTTTATGAGGGGTGTGATATCACTTTTCTAGGGGTGTGATATCACTCGGGCGGATATCAACTTGTGTAAATTTGAGAAGTTATCACACATACAAAAATAGTGATATTATTAGTAAACATATGATAATAGTTGGTATACTGTTTTAGTACACTAGCTGGTATATTGTTTTAGTATACTAGCCAGTATATTGTTTTAGTACATTAGCTGATAATGTTTTAGTAAACTAGTTGGTATTTAGTTTTTGTACATTAGCTGATAATGTTTTAGTACACTTGTTGGTATACTGTTTAGTACACTAGCTGGTATATTGTTTTAATACACTAGCTGGTATATTGTTTTAATACACTAGCTGGTATATTGTTTTAGTACACTAGCTGGTATATTGTCTATTACACTAGCTGGTATATTGTTTTAGTACACTAGCTGGTATATTGTTTTAGTACACTATCTGGTATATTGTTTTAGTACACTAGCTGGTATATTGTTTTAGTACACTAGCTGGTATATTGTTTTAGTATACTAACCAGTATATTGCTTTAGCACACTAGCTAGTATATTGTTTTAGTACACTAGCTGGTATATTGTTTTAGTACACTAGCTGGTACTGAAGATTGGGAAATTTTCATGTCATCTAATTTTCGCGTGAACACACCTTAATATTTATTCGCGTCTTTTAATTTTTGCGTTATCCCAACTCTGTAGATTTAATTTCGTGAGTTACAAGGTTGTCTTAAAATTCTTGCCGGAAAACGGAACAGAACCGTTAGCTTACTTTTTCTCTCATGGATATCCTTCGATAATCGAGAGCACCATTGTAACAAAAAAAAAAACTTATTTAATGTCTGATCACATGACTGAGTTCTCTTTCAACTGAATACTTATCATTCTGTACCACTGGTATTAAAATCGCTTTGTAATCAGTAGTTTGAATGACACAAACATGGCAACACTGCCTATATTTTCGTTTTATAAAAGTTGATAAAGCAGGTTTACCAGTCACCACTTTACCAAGTTTTCAGGCGGCTAATAAGGAAGTGTCATCTGTTATGGCAACAAATAGTGGTGGCAAAAGTGCGTCCGGGGGAAAAGGAAGAAAAAGGAAATATAGAGCATATTCTCCAGGAACAAGGGCAAAAATTGCCTGATATGCAATTGAAAATGGAAACACTGCCGCAGCAAAACATTATAGCACTGTGTTAAAGACAGATATTAGTGAGAGCACTGTCAGGGGTATGAAAGCCTCTTATGAGAAAATGAAAAAAATGCAGGGAAAAGCTGAATTAATTTCATCTTTACCTAAGTCCCCCTGTGGTAGACCACTATTATTAGGCAAAGAATACGATGGCCAAGTTTGTGAATATTTGCGTGGCCTTAGAGCTGCAGGAGGTGTAGTAAATTCCTGAATAGTAATTGCAGCGACAAAGGGTATTATTTTGGTCAATGATTGCACAGCCTTGACTGAATTTGGTGGACATATTTCACTATCCAAAACTTGGGCTAATTCAATATTGAATCGTTTAAATATGGTTACACGGAAAGGCACAAAAGGAGTGAAGCATCTAGATGAAAATTTTGATAAAATTCAGACCGATTTTGTTAAAAGAGTGAAAGACACCATGTCTAAATATAATATTCTGGATTCTCTTGTGATTAATTGGGATCAAACTGGATCAAATTTTGTACCTGTCTGTGAATGGACCATGGAAGTTGAAGGATCTAAACAGGTGCCAATTGCTCATATGGACGATAAGAGACAAATGACAGTTCTGCTTGCTTGTACAAAATCGGGATCAATTCTCCCTCCCCAGCTTGTGTACCAAGAAAAAACTGATTATTGCCACCCAAATTATAACTTTCCAAAAGGTTGGGATATACAGAGAGTAACTGGTCCAACGGCAAATCCATGAAAAGGTTACGTAAGTTTTGAATTTTTGACGGGGTGAGTAATTTTATGTAAAACACACAAACACATAGAGAGAGAGAGAGAGAGAGAGAGAGAGAGAGAGAGAGAGAGAGAGAGAGAGAGAGAGAGAGAGAGAGAGAGAGAGAGATAAATAAAACAGAAAAAATTATAAATAAAAAACAAAAAACATAGTAATAATAGTGAATATGGCTGTTATAAATTAAATTGATTATAATCATAAATTATGATAACGATAAATAATAAAGAACTTAATACAAGCGAAGTAATTATGACAATTAATTGGGTCATTCAATCGATAAGTAATAATGAAATCATTTTGTGACTGTCAACTGATATGCATGATATGCATAATATACCGGATATACAGTTGAATAATATACTTACTTGTTTTTTAGAAGACCTTTAGCATCCTTGGTTGACACTTCTGACACATTTTCTAGGACATTCACTGGATATACAGTTAAATAATATACTTACTTGTATTTTAGCAGACATTTAGTGTCCTTGGTTGACACCACTGACACATTTTCTAGGACATTCACTGGATATACAGTTAAATAATATACTTACTTGTATTTTAGCAGACATTTAGCGTCCTCGGTTGACACCACTGACACATTTTCTAGGACATTCACTGGATATACAGTTAAATAATATACTTACTTGTATTTTAGCAGACATTTAGCGTCCTCGGTTGACACCACTGACACATTTTCTAGGACATTCACTGGATATACAGTTAAATAATATACTTACTTGTATTTTAGCAGACATTTAGTGTCCTTGGTTGACACCACTGACACATTTTCTAGGACATTCACTGGATATACAGTTAAATAATATACTAACTTGTATTTTAGCAGACATTTAGCGTCCTCGGTTGACACCACTGACACATTTTCTAGGACATTCACTGGATATACAGTTAAATAATATACTTACTTGTATTTTAGCAGACATTTAGTGTCCTTGGTTGACACCACTGACACATTTTCTAGGACATTCACTGGATATACAGTTAAATAATATACTTACTTGTATTTTAGCAGACATTTAGCGTCCTCGGTTGACACCACTGACACATTTTCTAGGACATTCACTGGATATACAGTTAAATAATATACTTACTTGTATTTTAGCAGACATTTAGCGTCCTCGGTTGACACCACTGACACATTTTCTAGGACATTCACTGGATATACAGTTAAATAATATACTTACTTGTATTTTAGCAGACATTTAGTGTCCTTGGTTGACACCACTGACACATTTTCTAGGACATTCACTGGATATACAGTTAAATAATATACTAACTTGTATTTTAGCAGACATTTAGCGTCCTCGGTTGACACCACTGACACATTTTCTAGGACATTCACTGGATATACAGTTAAATAATATACTTACTTGTATTTTAGCAGACATTTAGCGTCCTCGGTTGACACAACTGACACATTTTCTAGGACATTCACTGGATATACAGGTATTGGTCTCTGGCAAACTTCAATGTACCTTTTATCTGGAGAACAAACAATTCAATGTATCAAACACAGTTTAACTATAAACATGTACAGTAAGCTGATAAAAAGAGAATATAATAAAGATCTAAATAGTTAGAACTCAGAATCTACAAACCAATACTTGGTTAATAATAAATGAATAAAAAATCATAATAAAACCTCTCATTAAGAACAGGCAATATTTAATATTTAAATATTTTATAACCAATGCAGCCTACAACAATCTAATATCTAATTCCATTTGATAAAATTTGTAACTTTGACAAACCCTATTGGTGTTTTTTACTCTATGCTTACAGAAATGATAAAATCAGAAGAAGTTAAGACCCAACGTTGACAGTGGTGATTACATGACAAGACATACAGACCCCATGTTGACAGTGATGATTACATGACATAACTTACAGACTCTATGTTGACAGTGATAATTACATGACATGATTTACAGACCCTATGTTGACAGTGATGATTACATGACATGACTTACAGACATTATGTTGACAATGATGATTACATGACATTACTTACAACCCTATGTTGACAGTGATGATTACATGACATGACTTACAGACCCTATGTTGACAGTGATGATTACATGACAAGACTTACAGACCCCATGTTGATAGTGATGATTACATGACATGACTTACAGACCTTATGTTGACAGTGATGATTACATGACATGACTTAAAACCCTATGTTGACAGTGATGATAACATGACATGACTTACAGACCCTATTTTGACAGTGATGATTATATGACAAGACATACAGACCCTATGTTGACAGTGATGATTACATGACATGACTTACAGACCCTATGTTGACAGTGATGATTATATGACAAGACATACAGACCCCAAGTTGGCAGTGATGATTACATGACATGACTTACAACCCTATGTTGACAGAGATGATTACATGACATGACTTACAGACTCTTTGTTGACAGTGTTAATTACATGACATGACTTACAGACATTATGTTGACACTGATGATTACATGACATTACTTACAACCCTATGTTGACAGTGATGATTACATGACATGACTTACAGACCCTATGTTGACAGTAATGATTACATGACAAGACTTACAGACCCCATGTTGACAGTGATGATTACATGACATGACTTACAGACCCTATGTTGACAGTGATGATTACATGACATTACTTACAACCCTATGTTGACAGTTATGATTACATGACATGACTTACAGACCCTATGTTGACAGTGATGATTACATGACATGACTTACAGACCCTATGTTGACAGTGATGATTACATGACATGACTTACAGACCCTATGTTGACAGTGATGATTACATGAAAAGACATACAGACCCCATGTTGACAGTGATGAGTACATGACATGACTTACAACCCTATGTTGACAGAGATGATTACATGACATGACTTACAGACTCTATGTTGACAGTGATGATTACATGACATGACTTACAGACCCTATGTTGACAGTGATGATTACATGACATTACTTACAACCCTATGTTGACAGTGATGATTACATGGCATGACTAACAGACCCTATGTTGACAGTAATGATTACATGACAAGACTTACAGACCCCATGTTGACAGTGATGATTACATGACATGACTTACAGACCCTATGTTGACAGTGATGATTACATGACATTACTTACAACCCTATGTTGACAGTGATGATTACATGACATGACTTACAGACCCTATGTTGACAGTGATGATTACATGACATTACTTACAACCCTATGTTGACAGTGATGATTACATGACATGACTTACAGACCCAAGGTTGACAGTGATGATAACATGACAAGACATACAGACCCAATGTTGACAGTGGTGATTACATGACATTACTTACAACCCTATGTTGACAGTGATGATTACATGACACGACTTACAGACCCTATGTTGACAGTGATGATTACTGGTACATGACAAGATTTACAGACCCTTTGTTGACAGTGCTGATTGCATTATAAAACTTACAAACCCAACATTGACAGTAATGATTACATGACATGACTTACAGACCCAATACTGACAGTGATGATATCATGACTAGATTTACAGACCATATGTTGACAGTGGTGATTACATGACATGACTTACAGACCCTATGTTGAAAGTGGTGATTACATGACATGACTTACAGACCCTTTGTTGACAGTGGTGATTACAAGACATGACTTACAGACCCTATGTTGACAATGATGATTACAAGACAAGACTAACAGACCCTATGTTGACAATGATGATTACATGACATGACTTACAGACCCTATGTTGACAGTGGTGATTACATGACATGACTTACAGACCCTATGTTGAATGTGGTGATTACATGACATGACTTACAGACCCTTTGTTGACAGTGGTGATTACATGACATGACTTACAGACCCTATGTTGACAGTGATGATTACAAGACAAGACTAACAGACCCTATGTTGACAATGATGATTACATGACATGACTTACAGACCCTATGTTGACAGTGGTGATTACATGACATGACTTACAGACCCTTTGTTGACAGTGGTGATTACATGACATGACTTACAGACCCTATATTGACAATGATGATTACAAGACAAGACTAACAGACCCTATGTCGACAATGATGATTACAAGACAAGACTAACAGACCTTATGTTGACAGTGATGATTGCATGACAAGACTTACAGACCCAACATTGACAGTGATGATTATATGACAATACTTACAGACCCAACATTGACAGTGATGATTATATGACAATACTTAATCACCCTATACTGATGTTGATTATCCAGGACAAGACTTTTGGACATTAAAGCTGCATTAAGTTTACCGAATTTCTGAATTTTTTTTGATTTTCTAAAAACATATTTTTTTAAAAGTAAATATCTTCTAACCACGATCCCTGACATTCATTTTCTAAAATTTCATTTCTTTTAGCTGTAAATAAACGGAATCCTCTGACCGGTTGGTCAGTGTTCTACGATGGTAATTATGAGCTTGGAGCATGCGCACGGATGTACGGAAAAGCCTAGAATCGAAAGTGAAACATGACAGATTGCTTTAATTGTCCTTCATTAATATCCAGATGTATTTGAAATGGTGTTATATTCCCTTACTAAGTCACAAATGACAAATTCAACGAAGTTCTGTGTTTAATTTATCGTATTTCAACATTTTGAAAGTTGTGTTTAAATGACCCGGGTCTTGATGACGTAAACATGTTCTAATATTAGATCCCAAATGCTGCATCTCGCTGGGTAAATACTGTAATTATTCGAGCTTTTATCGTTGAACCAAATGTAACATTGTTCATTAGGAATATCATTTATTAGATTAGCACCGTTTTATTTTTTTTCTTTGGAAAACTTAATGCAGCTTTAACCGATTTGTGATAATCACATGACAAACTATAGACCCTATGTTGAGTCAAAGACAGTAATGATCAAATCACATGACTTACTTACTCTATGTTGACAGTGATGATTACATGACAAGACTCACAGACCATATGTTGAGTCTTTGACACTAATGATTACAAGACCTGACTTACAGAACCTTTGTTGACAGCGATGAAATTACATAACTTACAGAACCCATGTTGACAGTGATGATAAAATTACATGACTTACAGACCCTTTGTTGACAGTGATGATTACAAGATAGCAATAGCTATAGGTAAAAAATCAAATAACTCCAAATTATTTTCAATCTAAAACAAAGTAAAATAAAATGCGAAAATGAAGTAAAACTCCTTGGCATCACCATAGATTTCGAACTTAAATTTAAAACTCATATCTCCAATATCTGTAAAAAAGCATCTCGCCAACTAAATGTTTTAAAACATATAGGGAAACATCTAAATAGATTGGGCAAACTTACCATATACTATTCTTTCATACTATCAAATTTTAACTATTGTCCCCTGACATGACATTTTTGTGGGGAAGTCAACACCAAAAAAATTGAAAAAATCCAAGAAAGGGCCCTGCGTTTTATATATGAAGACCATGTCACATCATATGTAAACCTCCTAATCAAATCTAAACTACCATCATTAAAAGTTAGGCGGATTAGATCAATGGCTATAGAAGTCTTTAAAATTGTTACAAAAAATTGTCCTGTTTATCTTCAAGATATTATTAAAATTAAAAATACTGCTTTCTCTTTTAGATACCATAATAAGGCAGAAATTCTCAGGGTTTGAACAAATAGGTATGGAATTAACTCCCTGCATTATGCTGGTGCCAGGCTGTGGAATGAGCTGCCCGACCACTACAGACAAGATATGTCTCTAAACCAGTTTAAGAATCTCATAAATCAGTGGACTGGCAGTTCATGCCACTGTGTGGCATGCAAATATATGTAGCTTCTTGTTGCTTTCGCTTTTGCTTTGCTTCTATTTTGGTTTAATTGAATTTTTGGTTTATTGCTTCTCAAATGCTTTTAGTTGCTCTTACTATGCTTTTATTTTTTGCTTTATACTTATCACATTTTTCTACTTTGTGTTATTGTTTTTCTGAGTTGCTTTATATTCATGTACGTGTTGTCATGTATCCTGTATGTATATATGTAAAATGTAATATATGATATTTGTAGTCGATTTTAAAAGTTCATTAGAGCTTATGTTACCTGTTGTAATTTTATTCGACTCTAAATAAAAATTATTGTATTGTATTGTATGACTTATAGACCCAATATTGACACTGATGATCACATGACAAGACTTACATACCCTATGTTTACAGTGATGATCAAATTACAAGACTTACATACCCTATGTTGATCATGATGATCAAATTACATGACTTACAGATCCTATGTTGACCATGTTTTTGATAATGCTAATGATTTTAAAACAAGAATTTTACCTATAAGGGTCAAGTTTCGCATTTTCCAAAGATTAAGAGTTGATTTTAAATCTTCTAATTTTGAATTTAGATTTTTTGGTACCATATCTACTTCATTTGATGTACTAAACCAAATTCCCAGGGTGAAAAATGAATCAGAATTCCATTTTACAGGTAGGGTCCCTGCTTTAAAATTCCTGTGTGACCCAATCCAAATTGCTTCAGTTTTATCCAAATTAATTTTTAGACCAGAACAAACCTTAAAATTTTCAAATGTCTTTAATACTTCAAAACCTGAAGCTTCATTATTAAGAAAGCATGTTGTGTCATCTGCTAGAAGACTAATTTTAAGTTCAACATCTCTAAGTTTCATGCCATTGATACGTTTATTATTACGGATAGAAATTGCAAGAGTCTCTATTGCCAGAATGAACAGATATAGGCGATAGTGGGCAACCTTGTCTCACTCCTCTAGTTATTTCAAATGGTTCTGATGCATAGCCATTGTTCATTATGCAACTTCTGATATTCTTGTAAAATATTTGAATCCAATTTTTGAATGATTGTCCAAATCCAAATTTGTTTAAAACGTCATTAATATATTTCCATTCAATAGTATCAAATGCTTTTTCAAAATCCACTAGAAGTATGATACCTGGAATATTTTTTAAATTTGTTAAGTATATGAGATCAGAAATTGTTCTAATATTTTCACCAATATATCTGTTCTTAATATAACCTGTCTGATCCGGATCTATAATTTTTGGTAGAATATTTTTTAGACGCTTTGCCATTACTTTAGTAGCTATTTTATAATCAAGGTTTAAGAGAGAAATGGGTCTCCAGTTTTTTAACTGATTGCGATCTTTATCTTTCTTAGGTATAAGAGTTACAATCCCTGTTCTCTGGTCTGATGAAAGTTGACCACTTACGAAACTAGCATTCAAGCTTTCTAAAACTATTTCTGAAATATCATTCCAAAAATAACTGTAAAATTCACTAGTGAACCCATCACTACCAGGTGATTTGTTGGTTTTAAAGGTTTTTAAAACATCTCTACATTCCTGGTGTGTGATTAGACCTTCGCATAAATTTTTATCATTGTCACTTATTTGTGGTATATTATTATCAAGAAAGAAGGTACAGTTTTGTTTATAACTATTTATGTCGAGTGAAGTAGTATATAATTTAGTGTAAAAACATTTTTCTTCATTTAATATTTCTTTTGGATTAGTTAAGATTTTATCTCCAACTATTAACTGATCTATAATTTTATTTTTGTAATTTCTTTTTTCAAGAGATAAAAAGTATGAAGTCGATTTTTCACCTTCTTCACACCATTTAGCTTGAAAACGTAACATAATGCCCTTTAATTGTTTATCATTTATTATCTTACAGATCTTATGTTAACTGTGATGATCAAATTACATGACTTACAGATCCTATGTTGAACGTGATGATCAAATTACATGACTTACAGATCCTATGTTAACCGTGATGATCAAATTACAAGACTTACAGATCCTATGTTGACCGTGATGATCAAATTACATGACTTACATACCCTATGTTTACAGTGATGATCAATTACATGACTTACATACCCTATGTTTACAGTGATGATCAAATTACATGACTTACAGATCCTATGTTGACCATGATGATCAAATTACATGACTTACAGATCCTATGTTGACCGTGATGATCAAATTACATGATTTACATACCCTATGTTGACCGTGATGATCAAATTACATGACTTACATACCCTATGTTAACAGTGATGATCAAATTACATGACTTACAGATCCTATGTTGACCATGATGATCAAATTACAAGACTTACAGATCCTATGTTGACCGTGATGATCAAATTACATGACTTACATACCCTATGTTTACAGTGATGATCAAATTACATGGCTTACAGATCCTATGTTGACCGTGATGATCAAATTACATGACTTACAGATCCTATGTTGACCGTGATGATCAAATTACATGATTTACATACCCTATGTTGACCGTGATGATCAAATTACATGACTTACATACCCTATGTTTACAGTGATGATCAAATTACATGGCTTACAGATCCTATGTTGACCATGATGATCAAATTACATGACTTACAGATCCTATGTTGACCGTGATGATCAAATTACATGACTTACATACCCTATGTTTACAGTGATGATCAATTACATGACTTACATACCCTATGTTTACAGTGATGATCAAATTACATGGCTTACAGATCCTATGTTGACCATGATGATCAAATTACATGACTTACAGATCCTATGTTGACCGTGATGATCAAATTACATGACTTACATACCCTATGTTTACAGTGATGATCAAATTACATGGCTTACAGATCCTATGTTGACCATGATGATCAAATTACATGACTTACAGAAACTATGTTGTCCGTGATGATCAAATTACATGACTTACATACCCTATGTTTACAGTGATGATCAATTACATGACTTACAGATCTTGTGTTGACTGTGATGATCAAATTACATGACTTACAGATCTTATGATGACCGTGATGATCAAATTACATGACTTACAGATCTTATGTTGACAGTAATGATCAAATTACAAGACTTACATACCCTATGTTGATCGTGATGATCAAATTACATGACTTACAGATCCTATGTTGACCGTGATGATCAAATTACATGACTTACAGTTCCTGTTGACCGTGATGATCAAATTACATGACTTACAGATCCTATGTTGACCGTGATGATCAAATTACATGACTTACATACCCTATGTTTACAGTGATGATCAAATTACATGACTTACTGATCCTATGTTGACCGTGATAATCAAATTACATGACTTACAGATCCTATGTTGACCGTGATGATCAAATTACATGACTTACAGATCTTATGTTGACCGTGATGATCAAATTACATGACTTACAGATCCTATGTTGACCGTGATGATCAAATTACATGACTTACATACCCTATGTTTACAGTGATGATCAATTACATGACTTACATATCCTATGTTGACAGTGATGATCAAATTACATGACTTACAGATCCTATGTTGACCGTGATGATCAAATTACATGACTTACATACCCTATGGTTACAGTGATGATCAAATTACATGACTTACAGATCCTAAGTTGACAGTGATGATCAAATTACATGACTTACAGATCCTATGTTGACAGTGATGATCACATGACAGGACTTACATACCCTCTGCTGACAGTGATGATCAAATTACATGACTTACAGATCCTAAGTTGACAGTGATGATCAAATTACATGACTTACATACCCTATGTTTACAGTGATGATCAAATTACATGACTTACATACCCTATGTTTACAGTGATGATCAAATTACATGGCTTACAGATCCTATGTTGACCGTGATGATCAAATTACATGACTTACATACCCTATGGTTACAGTGATGATCAAATTACGACTTACAGATCCTAAGTTGACAGTGATGATCAAATTACATGACTTACAGATCCTATGTTGACAGTGATGATCACACGACATGACTTACAGATCCTATGTTGACAGTGATGATCACATGACACGACTTACATACCCTCTGCTGACAGTGATGATCAAATTACATGACTTACAGATCCTAAGTTGACAGTGATGATCAAATTACATGACTTACAGATCCTATGTTGACAGTGATGATCACAAGACATGACTTACAGACCCTCCGCTGACGGTGATGATCACATGACAAGCCTTATAGACCTAATATAAAGGCAGTTTATAAATTAAAAGTAACATTTTATTGATGTTTACCTTTTTGTGATATATTGTTGAATGATGTTATCAAAACCCATCTGCCTATCACAGTTAAAATATCTTTACCTAATGGACCAGGAACCTACAATAGAAATAAAAAAAGGTTAAAAATATCTATCGATAACTAATCCCTTGTATTTATCCTTGTCATATACATCAGATCTCTATTTGCTTCAGTGGTAAATTAAAATTTTTATTTGATCAAATATTACTTGCTTCAGAATACTGCAGATTACAATTCTTCATTAACATACCTGACATGGTACATGAATATCATCAGTGTCATCTGACACACAGATATGACTAACAGAGTTACAATTCTCAATGAACATACCTGACATGGTATATCATCTGTGTCATCTGAAAGATATGACTAACATAATTACAATTTTCCACTAAAATACCAGACATGGTACATCATCAGTGTCATCTGACACACAGATATGACTAACATAATTACAATTCTCCATTAACATACCAGACATGGTATATCATCAGTGTCATCTGACACACAGATATGACTAACATAATTACAATTCTCCATTAACATACCAGACATGGTACATCATCAGTGTCATCTGACACACAGATATGACTTACATAATTACAATTTTCCACTAAAATACCAGACATGGTACATCATCAGTGTCATCTGACACACAGATATGACTAACATAATTAAAATTCTCCATTAACATACCAGACATGGTATATCATCAGTGTCATCTGACACACAGATATGACTTACATAATTACAATTCTCCATTAACATACCAGACATGGTACATCATCAGTGTCATCTGACACACAGATATGACTTACATAATTACAATTTTCCACTAATATACCAGACATGGTACATCATCAGTGTCATCCGAAAAACAGATATGACTAATAGTTACAATTCTCCATTAACATACCAGACATGGTACATCATCTGACACACAGATATGACTTACATAATTACAATTCTCCACTAATATACCAGACATGGTACATCATCAGTGTCATCAGACAAACACAGATATGACTTACATAATTACAATTCTCCATTAACATACCAGACATGGTACATCATCAGTGTCATCTGACACACAGATATGACTTACAAAATTACAATTTTCCACTAAAATACCAGACATGGTACATCATCAGTGTCATCTGACACACAGATATGACTTACATAATTACAATTCTCCACTAATATACTAGACATGGTACATGTTCAGTGTCATCCGGCAAACAGAAATGACTAACAGTTACAATTCTCCATAAACATACCAGACATGGTACATCATCATTGTCATCTGACACACAGATATGACTAACATAATTACAATTATCCATTAAAATACCAGACATGGTACATCATCATTGTCATCTGACACACAGATATGACTAACATAATTACAATTATCCATTAACATACCAGACATGGTACATCATCAGTGTCATCTGACACACAGATATGACTTACATAATTACATTTTTCCACTAAAATACCAGACATGGTACATCATCAGTGTCATCTTAAACACAGATATGACTAACATAATTACAAGTCTCCATTAACATACCAGACATGGTACATCATCAGTGGCATCTGAAACATAGATATGACTTACATAATTACAATTTTCCACTAAAATACCAGACATGGTACATCATAAGTGTCATCTGACACACAGATATGACTAACATAATTACAATTCTCCATTAACATACCAGACATGGTATATCATCAGTGTCATCTGACACACAGATATGACTTACATAATTACAATTTTCCACTAAAATACCAGACATGGTACATCATCAGTGTCATCTGACACACAGATATGACTAACATAATTACAATTCTCCATTAACATACCAGACATGGTACATCATCTGACACACAGATATGACTTACATAATTACAATTCTCCACTAATATACCAGACATGGTACATCATCAGTGTCATCAGACAAACACAGATATGACTTACATAATTACAAATTTTCACTAAAATACCAGACATGGTACATCATCAGTGTCATCTGACACACAGATATGACTAACATAATTACAATTCTCCATTAACATACAAGACATGGTATATCATCAGTGTCATCTGACACACAGATATGACTTACATAATTACAATTTTCAACTAATATACCAGACATGGTACATCATCAGTGTCATCTGACACACAGATATGACTAACAGTTACAATTCTCCATTAACATACCAGACATGGTACATCATCAGTGTCATCTGACACACAGATATGACTAACATAATTACAATTATCCATTAAAATACCAGACATGGTACATCATCAGTGTCATCTGACACACAGATATGACTAACATAATTACAATTATCCATTAACATACCAGACATGGTACATCATCAGTGTCATCTGACACACAGATATGACTTACATAATTACAATTTTCCACTAAAATACCAGACATGGTACATCATCAGTGTCATCTGAAACACAGATATGACTAACATAATTACAATTCTCCATTAACATACCAGACATGGTACATCATCAGTGGCATCTGAAACACAGATATGACTTACATAATTACAATTTTCCACTAAAATACCAGACATGGTACATCATCAGTGTCATCTGACACACAGATATGACTAACATAATTACAATTCTCCATTAACATACCAGACATGGTATATCATCAGTGTCATCTGACACACAGATATGACTAACAGTTACAATTCTCCATTAACATACCAGACATGGTACATCATCAGTGTCATCTGAAACACAGATATGACTAACATAATTACAATTATCCATTAACATACCAGACATGATATATCATCAGTGTCATCTGACACACAGATATGACTAACATAATTACAATTCTCAACTAAAATACCAGACATGGTACATCATCAGTGTCATCTGACACACAGATATGACGTACAAAATTACAATTCTCCATTAACATACCAGACATGGTACATCATCAGTGTCATCTGACAAACACAGATATGACTTACATAATTACAAAATTTACACTAAAATACCAGACATGGAACATCATCAGTGTCATCTGACACACAGATATGACTAACATAATTACAATTCTCCATTAACATACCAGACATGGTACATCATCAGTGTCATCTGACACGTAGATATGACTTACATAATTGCAATTCTCCACCAATATACCAGACATGGTACATCTTCAGTGTCATCTGAAAAACAGATATGACTAACAGTTACAATTCTCCATTAACATACCAGACATGGTACATCATCAGTGTCATCTGACACACAGATATGACTTACATAATTTCATTTTCCACTAATATACCAGACATGGTACATCATCAGTGTCATCTGACACAAAGATATTACTAACATAATTACAATTCTCCATTAACATACAAGACATGGTATATCATCAGTGTCATCTGACACACAGATATGATTTACATAATTACAATTCTCCATTAACATACCAGACATGGTACATCATCAGTGTCATCTGACACACAGATATGACTTACATAATTACAATTTTCCACTAATATACCAGACAAAGTACATCATCAGTGTCATCTGACACACAGATATGACTAACATAATTACAATTCTCCATTAACATACCAGACATGGTACATCATCAGTGTCATCTGAAACACAGATATGACTAACATAATTACAATTATCCATTAACATACCAGACATGATATATCATCAGTGTCATCTGACACACAGATATGACCTACATTATTACAATTTTCCACTTATATACCAGACATGGTACATCATCAGTGTCATCCGAAAAACAGATATGACTAACAGTTACAATTCTCCATTAACATACCAGACATGGTACATCATCAGTGTCATCTGACACACAGATATGACTTACATAATTTCATTTTCCACTAATATACCAGACATGGTACATCATCAGTGTCATCCGAAAAACAGATATGACTAACAGTTACAATTCTCCATTAACATACCAGACATGGTACATCATCAGTGTCATCTGACACACAGATATGACTTACATAATTTCATTTTCCACTAATATACCAGACATGGTACATCATCAGTGTCATCCGAAAAACAGATATGACTAACAGTTACAATTCTCCATTAACATACCAGACATGGTACATCATCAGTGTCATCTGACACACAGATATGACTTACATAATTTCATTTTCCACTAATATACCAGACATGGTACATCATCAGTGTCATCTGACACACAGATATGACTAACATAATTACAATTCTCCATTAACATACAAGACATGGTATATCATCAGTGTCATCTGACACACAGATATGATTTACATAATTTCAATTCTCCATTAACATACCAGACATGGTACATCATCAGTGTCATCTGACACACAGATATGACTAACATAATTACAATTATCCATTAACATACCAGACATGGTACATCATCAGTGTCATCTGAAACACAGATATTACTAACATTATTACAATTCTCCATTAACATACCAGACATGGTACATCATCAGTGTCATCTGAAACACAGATATGACTAACATAATTACAATTATCCATTAACATACCAGACATGGTACATCATCAGTGTCATCTGACACACAGATATGACTTACATAATTACAATTTTCCACTAAAATACCAGACATGGTACATCATCAGTGTCATCTGACACACAGATATGACTAACATAATTAAAATTCTCCATTAACATACCAGACATGGTATATCATCAGTGTCATCTGACACACAGATATGACTTACATAATTACAATTCTCCATTAACATACCAGACATGGTACATCATCAGTGTCATCTGACACACAGATATGACTTACATAATTACAATTTTCCACTAATATACCAGACATGGTACATCATCAGTGTCATCCGAAAAACAGATATGACTAATAGTTACAATTCTCCATTAACATACCAGACATGGTACATCATCTGACACACAGATATGACTTACATAATTACAATTCTCCACTAATATACCAGACATGGTACATCATCAGTGTCATCAGACAAACACAGATATGACTTACATAATTACAATTCTCCATTAACATACCAGACATGGTACATCATCAGTGTCATCTGACACACAGATATGACTTACAAAATTACAATTTTCCACTAAAATACCAGACATGGTACATCATCAGTGTCATCTGACACACAGATATGACTTACATAAATACAATTCTCCACTAATATACTAGACATGGTACATGTTCAGTGTCATCCGGCAAACAGAAATGACTAACAGTTACAATTCTCCATAAACATACCAGACATGGTACATCATCATTGTCATTTGACACACAGATATGACTAACATAATTACAATTATCCATTAAAATACCAGACATGGTACATCATCATTGTCATCTGACACACAGATATGACTAACATAATTACAATTATCCATTAACATACCAGACATGGTACATCATCAGTGTCATCTGACACACAGATATGACTTACATAATTACATTTTTCCACTAAAATACCAGACATGGTACATCATCAGTGTCATCTTAAACACAGATATGACTAACATAATTACAAGTCTCCATTAACATACCAGACATGGTACATCATCAGTGGCATCTGAAACATAGATATGACTTACATAATTACAATTTTCCACTAAAATACCAGACATGGTACATCATAAGTGTCATCTGACACACAGATATGACTAACATAATTACAATTCTCCATTAACATACCAGACATGGTATATCATCAGTGTCATCTGACACACAGATATGACTTACATAATTACAATTTTCCACTAAAATACCAGACATGGTACATCATCAGTGTCATCTGACACACAGATATGACTAACATAATTACAATTCTCCATTAACATACCAGACATGGTACATCATCTGACACACAGATATGACTTACATAATTACAATTCTCCACTAATATACCAGACATGGTACATCATCAGTGTCATCAGACAAACACAGATATGACTTACATAATTACAAATTTTCACTAAAATACCAGACATGGTACATCATCAGTGTCATCTGACACACAGATATGACTAACATAATTACAATTCTCCATTAACATACAAGACATGGTATATCATCAGTGTCATCTGACACACAGATATGACTTACATAATTACAATTTTCAACTAATATACCAGACATGGTACATCATCAGTGTCATCTGACACACAGATATGACTAACAGTTACAATTCTCCATTAACATACCAGACATGGTACATCATCAGTGTCATCTGACACACAGATATGACTAACATAATTACAATTATCCATTAAAATACCAGACATGGTACATCATCAGTGTCATCTGACACACAGATATGACTAACATAATTACAATTATCCATTAACATACCAGACATGGTACATCATCAGTGTCATCTGACACACAGATATGACTTACATAATTACAATTTTCCACTAAAATACCAGACATGGTACATCATCAGTGTCATCTGAAACACAGATATGACTAACATAATTACAATTCTCCATTAACATACCAGACATGGTACATCATCAGTGGCATCTGAAACACAGATATGACTTACATAATTACAATTTTCCACTAAAATACCAGACATGGTACATCATCAGTGTCATCTGACACACAGATATGACTAACATAATTACAATTCTCCATTAACATACCAGACATGGTATATCATCAGTGTCATCTGACACACAGATATGACTAACAGTTACAATTCTCCATTAACATACCAGACATGGTACATCATCAGTGTCATCTGAAACACAGATATGACTAACATAATTACAATTATCCATTAACATACCAGACATGATATATCATCAGTGTCATCTGACACACAGATATGACTAACATAATTACAATTCTCAACTAAAATACCAGACATGGTACATCATCAGTGTCATCTGACACACAGATATGACGTACAAAATTACAATTCTCCATTAACATACCAGACATGGTACATCATCAGTGTCATCTGACAAACACAGATATGACTTACATAATTACAAAATTTCCACTAAAATACCAGACATGGAACATCATCAGTGTCATCTGACACACAGATATGACTAACATAATTACAATTCTCCATTAACATACCAGACATGGTACATCATCAGTGTCATCTGACACGTAGATATGACTTACATAATTGCAATTCTCCACCAATATACCAGACATGGTACATCTTCAGTGTCATCTGAAAAACAGATATGACTAACAGTTACAATTCTCCATTAACATACCAGACATGGTACATCATCAGTGTCATCTGACACACAGATATGACTTACATAATTTCATTTTCCACTAATATACCAGACATGGTACATCATCAGTGTCATCTGACACAAAGATATTACTAACATAATTACAATTCTCCATTAACATACAAGACATGGTATATCATCAGTGTCATCTGACACACAGATATGATTTACATAATTACAATTCTCCATTAACATACCAGACATGGTACATCATCAGTGTCATCTGACACACAGATATGACTTACATAATTACAATTTTCCACTAATATACCAGACAAAGTACATCATCAGTGTCATCTGACACACAGATATGACTAACATAATTACAATTCTCCATTAACATACCAGACATGGTACATCATCAGTGTCATCTGAAACACAGATATGACTAACATAATTACAATTATCCATTAACATACCAGACATGATATATCATCAGTGTCATCTGACACACAGATATGACCTACATTATTACAATTTTCCACTTATATACCAGACATGGTACATCATCAGTGTCATCCGAAAAACAGATATGACTAACAGTTACAATTCTCCATTAACATACCAGACATGGTACATCATCAGTGTCATCTGACACACAGATATGACTTACATAATTTCATTTTCCACTAATATACCAGACATGGTACATCATCAGTGTCATCCGAAAAACAGATATGACTAACAGTTACAATTCTCCATTAAGATATCAGACATGGTACATCATCAGTGTCATCTGAAACACAGATATTACTAACATTATTACAATTCTCCATTAACATACCAGACATGGTACATCATCAGTGTCATCTGAAACACAGATATGACTAACATAATTACAATTATCCATTAACATACCAGACATGGTACATCATCAGTGTCATCTGACACACAGATATGACTTACATAATTACAATTTTCCACTAAAATACCAGACATGGTACATCATCAGTGTCATCTGACACACAGATATGACTAACATAATTAAAATTCTCCATTAACATACCAGACATGGTATATCATCAGTGTCATCTGACACACAGATATGACTTACATAATTACAATTCTCCATTAACATACCAGACATGGTACATCATCAGTGTCATCTGACACACAGATATGACTTACATAATTACAATTTTCCACTAATATACCAGACATGGTACATCATCAGTGTCATCCGAAAAACAGATATGACTAATAGTTACAATTCTCCATTAACATACCAGACATGGTACATCATCTGACACACAGATATGACTTACATAATTACAATTCTCCACTAATATACCAGACATGGTACATCATCAGTGTCATCAGACAAACACAGATATGACTTACATAATTACAATTCTCCATTAACATACCAGACATGGTACATCATCTGTGTCATCTGACACACAGATATGACTTACAAAATTACAATTTTCCACTAAAATACCAGACATGGTACATCATCAGTGTCATCTGACACACAGATATGACTTACATAATTACAATTCTCCACTAATATACTAGACATGGTACATGTTCAGTGTCATCCGGCAAACAGAAATGACTAACAGTTACAATTCTCCATAAACATACCAGACATGGTACATCATCATTGTCATCTGACACACAGATATGACTAACATAATTACAATTATCCATTAAAATACCAGACATGGTACATCATCATTGTCATCTGACACACAGATATGACTAACATAATTACAATTATCCATTAACATACCAGACATGGTACATCATCAGTGTCATCTGACACACAGATATGACTTACATAATTACATTTTTCCACTAAAATACCAGACATGGTACATCATCAGTGTCATCTTAAACACAGATATGACTAACATAATTACAAGTCTCCATTAACATACCAGACATGGTACATCATCAGTGGCATCTGAAACATAGATATGACTTACATAATTACAATTTTCCACTAAAATACCAGACATGGTACATCATAAGTGTCATCTGACACACAGATATGACTAACATAATTACAATTCTCCATTAACATACCAGACATGGTATATCATCAGTGTCATCTGACACACAGATATGACTTACATAATTACAATTTTCCACTAAAATACCAGACATGGTACATCATCAGTGTCATCTGACACACAGATATGACTAACATAATTACAATTCTCCATTAACATACCAGACATGGTACATCATCTGACACACAGATATGACTTACATAATTACAATTCTCCACTAATATACCAGACATGGTACATCATCAGTGTCATCAGACAAACACAGATATGACTTACATAATTACAAATTTTCACTAAAATACCAGACATGGTACATCATCAGTGTCATCTGACACACAGATATGACTAACATAATTACAATTCTCCATTAACATACAAGACATGGTATATCATCAGTGTCATCTGACACACAGATATGACTTACATAATTACAATTTTCAACTAATATACCAGACATGGTACATCATCAGTGTCATCTGACACACAGATATGACTAACAGTTACAATTCTCCATTAACATACCAGACATGGTACATCATCAGTGTCATCTGACACACAGATATGACTAACATAATTACAATTATCCATTAAAATACCAGACATGGTACATCATCAGTGTCATCTGACACACAGATATGACTAACATAATTACAATTATCCATTAACATACCAGACATGGTACATCATCAGTGTCATCTGACACACAGATATGACTTACATAATTACAATTTTCCACTAAAATACCAGACATGGTACATCATCAGTGTCATCTGAAACACAGATATGACTAACATAATTACAATTCTCCATTAACATACCAGACATGGTACATCATCAGTGGCATCTGAAACACAGATATGACTTACATAATTACAATTTTCCACTAAAATACCAGACATGGTACATCATCAGTGTCATCTGACACACAGATATGACTAACATAATTACAATTCTCCATTAACATACCAGACATGGTATATCATCAGTGTCATCTGACACACAGATATGACTAACAGTTACAATTCTCCATTAACATACCAGACATGGTACATCATCAGTGTCATCTGAAACACAGATATGACTAACATAATTACAATTATCCATTAACATACCAGACATGATATATCATCAGTGTCATCTGACACACAGATATGACTAACATAATTACAATTCTCAACTAAAATACCAGACATGGTACATCATCAGTGTCATCTGACACACAGATATGACGTACAAAATTACAATTCTCCATTAACATACCAGACATGGTACATCATCAGTGTCATCTGACAAACACAGGTATGACTTACATAATTACAAAATTTCCACTAAAATACCAGACATGGAACATCATCAGTGTCATCTGACACACAGATATGACTAACATAATTACAATTCTCCATTAACATACCAGACATGGTACATCATCAGTGTCATCTGACACGTAGATATGACTTACATAATTGCAATTCTCCACCAATATACCAGACATGGTACATCTTCAGTGTCATCTGAAAAACAGATATGACTAACAGTTACAATTCTCCATTAACATACCAGACATGGTACATCATCAGTGTCATCTGACACACAGATATGACTTACATAATTTCATTTTCCACTAATATACCAGACATGGTACATCATCAGTGTCATCTGACACAAAGATATTACTAACATAATTACAATTCTCCATTAACATACAAGACATGGTATATCATCAGTGTCATCTGACACACAGATATGATTTACATAATTACAATTCTCCATTAACATACCAGACATGGTACATCATCAGTGTCATCTGACACACAGATATGACTTACATAATTACAATTTTCCACTAATATACCAGACAAAGTACATCATCAGTGTCATCTGACACACAGATATGACTAACATAATTACAATTCTCCATTAACATACCAGACATGGTACATCATCAGTGTCATCTGAAACACAGATATGACTAACATAATTACAATTATCCATTAACATACCAGACATGATATATCATCAGTGTCATCTGACACACAGATATGACCTACATTATTACAATTTTCCACTTATATACCAGACATGGTACATCATCAGTGTCATCCGAAAAACAGATATGACTAACAGTTACAATTCTCCATTAACATACCAGACATGGTACATCATCAGTGTCATCTGACACACAGATATGACTTACATAATTTCATTTTCCACTAATATACCAGACATGGTACATCATCAGTGTCATCCGAAAAACAGATATGACTAACAGTTACAATTCTCCATTAACATACCAGACATGGTACATCATCAGTGTCATCTGACACACAGATATGACTTACATAATTTCATTTTCCACTAATATACCAGACATGGTACATCATCAGTGTCATCCGAAAAACAGATATGACTAACAGTTACAATTCTCCATTAACATACCAGACATGGTACATCATCAGTGTCATCTGACACACAGATATGACTTACATAATTTCATTTTCCACTAATATACCAGACATGGTACATCATCAGTGTCATCTGACACACAGATATGACTAACATAATTACAATTCTCCATTAACATACAAGACATGGTACATCATCAGTGTCATCTGACACACAGATATGATTTACATAATTTCAATTCTCCATTAACATACCAGACATGGTACATCATCAGTGTCATCTGACACACAGATATGACTAACATAATTACAATTATCCATTAACATACCAGACATGGTACATCATCAGTGTCATCTGAAACACAGATATTACTAACATTATTACAATTCTCCATTAACATACCAGACATGGTACATCATCAGTGTCATCTGAAACACAGATATGACTAACATAATTACAATTATCCATTAACATACCAGACATGATATATCATCAGTGTCATCTGACACACAGATATGACCTACATTATTACAATTTTCCACTTATATACCAGACATGGTACATCATCAGTGTCATCCGAAAAACAGATATGACTAACAGTTACAATTCTCCATTAACATACCAGACATGGTACATCATCAGTGTCATCTGACACACAGATATGACTTACATAATTTCATTTTCCACTAATATACCAGACATGGTACATCATCAGTGTCATCTGACACACAGATATGACTAACAGTTACAATTTCCCATTAACATACCAGACATGGTACATCATCAGTGTCATCTGACACACAGATATGACTTACATAATTACAATTCTCCACCAATATACCAGACATGGTACATCTTCAGTGTCATCCGACAAACAGATATGACTAACATAATTACAATTCTCCATTAACATACCAGACATGGTACATCATCAGTGTCATTTGACACACAGATATGACTAACATAATTACAATTCTCCATTAACATACCAGACATGGTACATCATCAGTGTCATTTGACACACAGTTATGACTTACATAGTTACAATTTTCCAGTAAAATACCAGACATGGTACATCATCAGTGTCATCTGACACACAGATATGACTAACATAATTACAATTCTCCATTAACATACAAGACATGGTATATCATCAGTGTCATCTGACACACAGATATGATTTACATAATTACAATTCTCCATTAACATACCAGACATGGTACATCATCAGTGTCATCTGACACACAGATATGACATACATAATTACAATTTTCCACTAATATACCAGACAAAGTACATCATCAGTGTCATTCCAAAAAACAGATATGACTAACAGTTACAATTCTCCATTAACATACCAGACATGGTACATCATCAGTGTCATCTGACACACAGATATGACTTATATAATTACAATTCTCCACTAATATACCAGACATGGTACATCTTCAGTGTCATCCGACAAACAGATATGACTAACAGTTACAATTCTCCATTAACATACCAGACATGGTACATCATCAGTGGCATCTGACACACAGATATGACTAACATAATTACAATTATCCATTAAAATACCAGACATGGTACATCATCAGTGTCATCTGACACACAGATATGACTAACATAATTACAATTATCCATTAACATACCAGACATGGTACATCATCAGTGTCATCTGAAACACAGATATTACTAACATTATTACAATTCTCCATTAACATACCAGACATGGTACATCATCAGTGCCATTTGAAACACAGATATGACTTACAAAATTACAATTCTCCATTAACATACCAGACATGGTACATCATCAGTGTCATCTGACACACAGATATGACTTACGTAATTACAATTTTCCACTAATATACCAGACATGGTACATCATCAGTGTCATCTGACACACAGATATGACTAACAGTTACAATTCTCCATTAACATACCAGACATGGTACATCATCATTGTCATCTGAAACACAGATATGACTTACATAATTACAATTCTCTATAAACATACCAGACATGGTATATCATCAGTGGCATCTGAAACACAGATATGACTTACATAATTACAATTCTCCATTAACATACCAGACATGGTACATCATCAGTGTCATCTGGCACACAGATATGACTTACATAATTACAATTCTCTATAAACATACCAGACATGGTATATCATCAGTGGCATCTGAAACACAGATATGACTTACATAATTACAATTCTCCATTAACATACCTGACATGGTATATCATCAGTGTCATTTGACACACAGATATGACTAACATAATTACAATTATCCACTTAATACACCAGACATGGTACATCATCAGCATCATGTGACAAACAGATATGACTAACAGAGTTAGAATTCTCCATTAACATACCTGACATGGTACATCATCAGTGTCATCTGACACACAGATATGACTAGCAGAGTTACAATTCTCCATTAACATACCTGACATGGTATATCATCAGTGTCATCTGACACACAGATATGACTTACATAATTACAATTCTTATTTAACATACCTGGCATGGTATATCATCAGTGTCATCTGACACACAGATATGACTAACAGAGTTACAATTCTCCAATTTAACATACCTGACATGGTATATCATCAGTGTCATCTGACACACAGATATGACTAATAGAGTTGCCATCCTCAAACCAAGCAGGAACAATTTTACACAATAGTATAACTCCAGTTCTGAATAAATACAAATAAATTATGATCATCATAATCTGTTACAAATTTAGCAAGGGCTTTCAGTGAATGATTATCTACCAAGAGGTATTTGTATCACTTAAAACAACTAAAATAACTGTTATGTATTATACTTGAACACATATTTGTGATAAACTTACTTAAGAAATACTGAAATATCTGTGCTTCTCAAAATTTAAATTATGTTATCATTTTACTAGCCATAGTACCTGGAGAAAACCACTGACCTTCATAAAGCCTACATACAAACTTTCTCACATTAAGATCTGCTGAGGTGGGATTCAAACCTAAGAGGTGAGAGGCACTGAGATCTGTAAGCACTCGCTTTCACCACATAATCAGAGGCTCGGCTCTTCCACTGAGCAACAAGACTGTGCTTCCTTAATCAAGTACACTGATTTTATCAAATTTATTTTCAAAAGGCAATAATAAAAAATAACTAAGAAATTGTCAAAATAATGACTTATTTAATGATTATCAATAATTACACACTATGCAATTAGGCTCTGTGCATCTGTTCCATAATTTACATGTATATATACACTTTTTCAGTCGTCAAAGTTTGTTGTGGCATCTTTTACGGATAATTGAGGCTACTGTATTTACAAGTCACACAATCTTAAACTTGATCAGGTTAAATTATGGGTCAATATGATTGGTTAATTAAAGTTTCATAACAAGATCATGAATAGCTGTAGTATAATAAGTCTATTTTAAAACTTTATCTGATATTACCTCTCCTTTAGTTGTGGCAAATTGAACTTTTTCTTGTCATAAATATCCTCAATATCTTCTTGTCTGAAATGAATCGAGTCCACTAGATTATTACACTGAGGAACTGTTGTAAAATTGCTGTCTAGTATTTTATATATATCTTTGATTTCTGGTATAAGACACCTGAACAAGTCAGTGAGACTGACAGAGGATGGACAGGTAGTTTTTCTTTCTGAAGTAGATCCTGACATAAACAAACTGTCATACCATCTATTATATGTCTGTATAATCTTACTCCTTTCCTTTAAAAAAAGAAAAGAAAAGTTATTAAATTTCTAATATTTGCAAACATTCAAATATAAAGTTCTGAACAGTAGCAAAAAATCAAATGTAAAGATCCAAACAAATATATCTTACAGCAGGTAACAATGTTAAACATTCATATCTCTGTTATCTCATGTGATAAACAGTGGCCAACATTTATATCTCAAATTCTGATCAGCAGCATGCATTTGTCAAGTTCATATCTAAGTGTTTAAAATAGCAGCAAGCACTCATATTCCAAGCTATGTTTGGAGGAATTTAGCAGTGTATAAGAGGAGAGGAGAAGAGGGAAAAGAAAAGGGGAGGTTGAAGTAGTGGGATAAGAAAAAAGCAAGAGAAGGAGGTTAGAGGAATTGGGTGAGAAAAATGCAAGAGGGGAGGTTGGAGGAGTGGGGTAAAAAAAAAGGCAAGAAGGGAGGTTGGAGGAGTGGGATGAGATAAAGGCAAGGGGGGGGGGGGGGGGGGGTTGGAGTAGTGGGATAAGAACAAGAGGCCCAATAGGGCCTTGATGCTCAACTGGCTGCATATGTTAGACAATGTGTGTTTTTGTTTGTAATGCTGTTTAACGTTCAACTCAAGAATATTTCACTTATATGGAGACTGTCAGTTTTGGAAATGGTGGAAGACACTGGAGTATCGGAGAAAACCACGACCAAGCAGCAAGTTAATTGACAAACTTTCACAGATGAAGTGCTAGCGCCACTAGGACATTAATGTGCAATGTCAGGGGTGAGAGGGGCTGTGATCTGTAACATGGAATGCTTAAGACCACTTGGCCACTGTGGCCCCTATAAGACAATGTGATGTGGTTACCATAATTTGCTCATCAGCTAAAAATGGGAAATAAATTGAGCCTTATGACCATTTTTGCTTCATTAAAGCCTACTTTGCAACATACACATGCAGGCACGCTTGGCAATGCCATAAACTCAGCTGGGTTTAGCCAGTTGAGCTTAAAATGGATCCACAATGGCTATTTTTTTTAAACATATCTCGTAACAATGGGCATTTTAGACTGGTACAAACTTTTTTCAGGCCAATGTAGGAACATTCCACACAAAATTTGGTTCCAATTCACTATTTTAGAGAAGATTTTTACTAAATATTACACCTAATTTGCATATTTCTTGAAAAAACCAGTCATATATATTTTGAATCCCACACAGTCTACTTTCTATATTTAAAATTTGAGCTCAATCTGTGGAAAAAAGGATCCACAATGGCCATTTTTAGTTTTTTTTCTATTTTTAGTTACAACAGCCATCTTGGATGTAAGGCCTTGTTGCCTGGTACAAACTTTAGTCAGGCCGACCTAGGGACCTTCCACACAAAATTTCTTTCCAATTGGCCCAGCAGTTTTAGAGAAGAAGATTTTCAAAGATTTCACAAAATATTGCACCTAATTTGCATAATTAGTGAAAATTGGGTCAACAAAAAAAAAGACTCGGAAAAATCCATTAAATATGTAGAATCCCCCACAATATACTTTCTACATTTCATATTTGAGCTAATTCGGTGGAAAACTGGATCCACAATGGCCATTTTTTTTTGTATTTTCTATTTATAGTAAAAGCAGCCATCTTGGATGTCAGGCAGGGTTGCCTGGTCCAAACTTTAGTCAGGCCGACCTAGGGACCTTCCACACAAAATTTCGTTTCCAATTGGCCCAGTTGTTTCAGAGAAGAAGATTTTCAAAGATTTCACAAAATATTGCACCTAATTTGCATAATTAGTGAAAATTGGGTCAACAAAAAAAGACTCGGAAAAATCCATTAAATATGTTGAATCCCCCACAATATACTTTCTACATTTCGAATTTGAGCTAAATCGGTGGAAAAATGGATCCACAATGGCCATTTTTTTGTATTTTCTATTTATAGTAATAGTGGCCATCTTGGATGTCAGGCGGGGTTGCCTGGTACAAACTTTAGTCAGGCCGACCTAGGGACCTTCCACACAAAATTTCGTGTAGTTTCAGAGGAGAAGATTTTCAAAGATTTCACAAAATATTGCACCTAATTTGCATAATTAGTGAAAATCAGGTCAATGAAAAATTTCTCAGAAAAACCTGTTCTTTATGTTGAATGCCTCGCTATCTACTCTCTACATTTCAAATTTGAACAAAAACCATTAAAAAACGACTCAACAATTGCTATTTATGCTGTTTTTGCTATTTATAGTAACAGTGGCCATCTTGGATGTCAGGTAGGGTCGCCTGGTAAAAACTTTAGTCTACCCCACCTATAAGGACTTTCCTCATCAAATACAGTTCCAGTAGGCCCAGTGGTTTCAGAGGAGAAGATTTTCAAAGAATTGATTAAATATTACACCTCATTTGCCTAATTCTTAAAAATCGGGTCAATGAAAAATTTCTCAGAAAAACCCATTCAATAAGTTGAATGCCCCACTATCTACTCTATATTTCAAATCTGAACAAAAACCGTTAAAAAATGACTCAAAAATGGCTATTTATGTGTTTTTGAAAGCTTTAGGCCATACAGCTTCAGAGAAGATGATTTTTAAATTTGATTTCCTATATATGCATATGTAGATATATTGGCCCTTGGGGTGGGGCCAAAAATGGCCCAGGGGCCACCATTTGTACAAACCTGGTAAAGGGACTTGAGCTGATGTTAAATGCCAAATATAAAAGCATTAGGCCTTACAGTTTCAGAGAAGAAGATTTTTAAATTTTATTTCCAATATATGCATATGTAGATATATGGGCCCCTGTGGTGGGGAAAAAAATGGTCCAGGGGCCTTTATTTGTACAAACCTTGCAAAAAGACTTGAGCTGATGTTAAATGCCAAATATGAAAGCTTTGGGCCTTTCAGTTTCAGAGAAAAAGATTTTTAAATTTGATTTCCAATATATGCATATATGTAGATATATGGGCCCCTGGGGTGGGGCCAAAAATAACCCAGGGGCCACCATTTGTACAAACCTGGTAAAGGAACTTGAGCTGATGTTAACTGCCAAATATGAAAGCTTTAGGTGCTACAGTTGATTTCCAATATATGCATATGCAGATATATGGACCCCTGGGGTGGGGCCAAAAATGGCAGGGATTTTTCTGGCCATTTTAGGAAAGGGACCTTGGGATGAAACTGGGAAAATCATTGACAAAAACGACATTTTGGGAAAATTTTCATTTAACTTTAAAAATTTTTACATTGTCAGCACATCAAATATTTTGCCTGGAATATTTACTATTTTGATACATGCTGGCAGTCACTATTTGTACCAAATCACTCAGACATCAACACAATATCTTCATAGACTGACTTCAATACAAACATCTGAGAAAGTTGTTTCATGAGTTGCTCCCATTCTACCAGATCCTCATTGAGTATAAATCAAAATGATAAATACAGGTTATCATAAAGATATACAAGCTTCACCAAAAATATAGTTTTGTCACTTTTTCTTAAGTTTCTCAAAGCAGGATCATTTGGGAATTTTTACCTACAAAATTGGGAAAAATGTATGCCTTTTGGCATTGGGAATGGGTCCCTTTACTGGACCCTGTGAGTGGCCAGAAAAATCCCTGAATGGGCTGGGGCCACCATTTGTACAAACTTGGTAAAGGGGCTCAAGCTGATATTAACTGCCAAATATGAAAGCTTAAGGCTTTATGGATTCAGAGAAGAAGATTTTCAAAGTTGATATCCCATTATAAGCCTTATTTGCACTTTTTACGAAGTATGACAGAAAAAGCTAAAAACGTGTCACCTAGTTTTTGATGGAATTTCACGAAATGTACAACCTGTATGTTTAAGGGTGTCTAGAAGCAAAATATCACATCAGATTTTGCATATAATCTATGGTTTCAGAGAAGAAGCTTATTTTAGGTTTTTTGCATTCTAGGTCACTGTGACCTACTTTTGGTTGCCATGGAACCAACTGTAAAATTTTCATCTACTTTTTCTAGGGATCATTCCTGCCAAGTTTTGTTAAAATTGGTCCAATAGTTTCAGAGTTTTTGCTGTTAACAGACAGACGGACGGGACATGCACATGCACACACCCACGCATCATGCCATAAGGCAAGAGGGGAAGTTGAAGGAGTGGGTGAGAAAAGGGCAAAGGGGATTTTGGAGGAGTGGGGTGAGAAAAAGGCAAGAGGAGAGATTGGAGGAGTGAGATGAGAAAAGGCAAGAGGGAAGGTTGAAGTAGTAGGATGAGAAAAAGGCAAGAGGGAGGGTTTGAGTAGTGGGGTGAGAAAAGGGCAAGGGGGAGGTTGGAGGAGTGGGGTGAGA
>CM056600.1:0-193517 GCA_029721355.1 Tegillarca granosa | reverse complement strand
GGTTAAAACTTACTGGCCCTGTTATATCAGTTACAGTTCCTCCAGTATTGAGGTAAGGACGAGGGTTAAAACTTACAAGCCCTGTTATATCATGGTTACATGTCTCTGGTACTGAGGAAATGACAGAGGGTTATAACTTACGGGCCCTGTTATATCATGGTTACATGTCTCCAGTATTAAGGAAAGGACTGAGGGTTAAAACTTACAAGCCCTGTTTATATGATGGTTACAAGACTCCAGTATTGAGGGAAAGGACTGAGGGTTAAAACTTACAAGCCCTGTTACATCATGGTTACATGTCTCTAGTATTTAGGTAGGGACAGAGGGTTAAAACTTACCGGCCCTGTGACATTATGGTACATGTCTCCAGTATTGAGGAAAGGACAGAGGGTTAAAACTTACCGGCCCTGTTTATACCATGGTTACATGTCTCCAGTATTCAGGGAAGGACAGAGGGTTAAAACTTACCAGCCCTGTTATACCATGGTTACATGTCTCCAGTATTGAGGAAAGGACTGAGGGTAAAAACTTACAAGCCCTGTTATACCATGGTTACATGTCTCAAGAACTGAGGAAAGGACTGAGGGTTAAAACTTATTAACCTTGTTATATCATGGTTTCATGTCTCTAGTATTGAGGAAAGGACTGAAGGTTAAAATTACCGGCCCTGTTATATCGTGGTTACATGTTTCCAGTATTGAGAAAAAGACAGAGGGTTAAAAATTTTTAGCCTTGTTATATCATGGTTACATGTCTCCAGTATTGAGGAAATGACTGAGGGTTAAAACTTACAAGCCCTGTTATATCATGGTTACATGTCTCCAGTATTGAGGAAAGAACAGAGGGTTAAAACTTACAAGCCCTGTTGAACCATGGTTACATGTCTCCAGTATTGAAGAAAGAACAGAGGGTTAAAACTTACAAGCCCTGTTGAACCATGGTTACATGTCTCCAGTATTGAAGAAAGGACTGAGGGTTAAAACTTACCAGCCCTGTTATATCATGGTTACATGTCTCCAATATTGAGGAAAGGACAGAGGGTAAAAACTTACAAGCCCTGTTATACCATGGTTACATGTCTCAAGAACTGAGGAAAGGACTGAGGGTTAAAACTTATTAACCTTGTTATATCATGGTTTCATGTCTCTAGTATTGAGGAAAGGACTGAAGGTTAAAATTACCGGCCCTGTTATATCGTGGTTACATGTTTCCAGTATTGAGAAAAAGACAGAGGGTTAAAAATTTTTAGCCTTGTTATATCATGGTTACATGTCTCCAGTATTGAGGAAATGACTGAGGGTTAAAACTTATAAGCCCTGTTATATCATGGTTACATGTCTCCAGTATTGAGGAAAGAACAGAGGGTTAAAACTTACAAGCCCTGTTGAACCATGGTTACATGTCTCCAGTATTGAAGAAAGAACAGAGGGTTAAAACTTACAAGCCCTGTTGAACCATGGTTACATGTCTCCAGTATTGAAGAAAGGACTTAGGGTTAAAACTTACCAGCCCTGTTATACCATGGTTACATGTCTCCGGTATTGAGGAAAGGACTGAGGGTTAAAACTTATTAACCTTGTTATATCATGGTTTCATGTCTCCAGTATTGAGGAAATGACTGAGGGTTAAAATTACCAGCCCTGTTATATCATGGTTACATGTTTCCAGTATTGAAAAAAGGACAGAGGGTTAAAAATTATTATCCCTGTTATATCATGGTTACATGTCTCCAGTAATGGTATTGAGGAAAGGACTGAGGGTTAAAACTTACAAGCCCTGTAATATCATGGTTTCATGTCTCCAGTATTGAGGAAAGTACAGACGGTTTAAAGTTACAAGCCTTGTTATATCATGGTTACATGTCTCCAGTATTGGGGAAAGGACTGAGGGTTAAATCTTACAAGCCCAGTTATACCATGGTTACATGTCTCCAGTATTGAGGAAAGGACAGAGGGTTAAAACTTACAAGCTCTGTTATATCATGGTTACATGTCTCCAGTATTGAGGAAAGGACAGAGGGTTAAAACTTACCAGCCCTGTTATACCATGGTTACATGTCTCCGGTATTGAGGAAAGGACTGAGGGTTAAAACTTATTAACCTTGTTATATCATGGTTTCATGTCTCCAGTATTCAGGGAAGGACTGAGGGTTAAAATTACCAGCCCTGTTATATCATGGTTACATGTTTCCAGTATTGAGAAAAGGACAGAGGGTTAAAAGTTATATCATGGTTACATGTCTCCAGTAATGGTATTGAGGAAAGGACCGAGGGTTAAAACTTACAAGCCCTGTTATATCATGATTACATGTCTCCAGTATTTAGGAAAGGACAGAGGGTTAAAACTTACAAGCCCTGTTATATCATGGTAACATCTCTTCAGTATTGAGGAAAGGACTGAGGGTTAAAACTTACTGGCCCTGTTATTTCATGGTTACATGTCTCCAGTATTGAGGAAAAGACAGAGTGTTAAAACTCACAAGCCCTGTTATACCATGGTTACATGTCTCCAGTATTAAGGAAAGGAATGGGGGTTAAAACTTACAAGCCCTGTTATATCATGGTTACATGTCTCCAGTATTGAGGAAAGGACAGAGGGTTAAAACTTACTGGCCCTGTTATATCATGGTTACATGTCTCCAGTATTGAGGTAAGGACAGAGGGTTAAAACTTACAAGCCCTGTTATATCATGGTTACATGTCTCTGGTACTGAGGAAATGACAGAGGGTTATAACTTACCGGCCCTGTTATATCATGGTTACATGTCTCAAGTATTAAGGAAAGGACTGAGGGTTAAAACTTACAAGCCCTGTTATATGATGGTTACATGACTCCAGTATTAAGAAAAGGACTGAGGGTTAAAACTTACAAGCCCTGTTACATCATGGTTACATGTCTCTAGTATTTAGGTATGGACAGAGGGTTAAAACTTACCGGCCCTGTTACATTATGGTTACATGTCTCCAGTATTGAGGAAAGGACAGAGGGTTAAAACTTACCGGCCCTGTTATACCATGGTTACATGTCTCCAGTATTCAGGGAAGGACAGAGGGTTAAAACTTACCAGCCCTGTTATACCATGGTTACATGTCTCCAGTATTGAGGAAAGGACTGAGGGTAAAAACTTACAAGCCCTGTTATACCATGGTTACATGTCTCAAGTACTGAGGAAAGGACTGAGGGTTAAAACTTATTAACCTTGTTATATCATGGTTTCATGTCTCTAGTATTGAGGAAAGGACTGAAGGTTAAAATTACCGGCCCTGTTATATCATGGTTACATGTTTCCAGTATTGAGAAAAAGACAGAGGGTTAAAAAATTTTAAGCCTTGTTATATCATGGTTACATGTCTCCAGTATTGAGGAAATGACTGAGGGTTAAAACTTACAAGCCCTGTTATATCGTGGTTACATGTTTCCAGTATTGAGAAAAAGACAGAGGGTTAAAAAATTTTAAGCCTTGTTATATCATGGTTACATGTCTCCAGTATTGAGGAAATGACTGAGGGTTAAAACTTACAAGCCCTGTTATATCATGGTTACATGTCTCCAGTATTGAGGAAAGGACAGAGGGTTAAAACTTACCGGCCCCGTTATACCATGGTTACATGTCTCCAGTATTGAGGAAAGAACAGAGGGTTAAAACTTACAGGCCCTGTTGAACCATGGTTACATGTCTCCAGTATTGAAGAAAGGACTGAGGGTTAAAACTTACCAGCCCTGTTATATCATGGTTACATGTCTTTAGTATTGAGGACAGGACAGAGGGTTAAAAATTACAAGCTCTGTTATATCATGGTTACATGTCTCCAGTATTGAGGAAAGGACAGAGGGTTAAAACTTACCAGCCCTGTTATACCATGGTTACATGTCTCCAGTATTGAGGAAAGGACTGAGGGTTAAAACTTATTAACCTTGTTATATCATGGTTTCATGTCTCCAGTATTGAGGAAAGGACTGAGGGTTAAAATTACCAGCCCTGTTATATCATGGTTACATGTTTCCAGTATTGAGAAAAGGACAGAGGGTTAAATCTATCATGTCTCCAGTATTGAGGAAAGGACTGAGGGTTAAAACTTACCAGCCCTGTTATATCATGGTTACATGTCTTTCGTATTGAGGACAGAACAGAGGGTTAAAAATTACAAGCTCTGTTATATCATGGTTACATGTCTCCAGTATTGAGGAAAGGACACAGGGTTAAAACTTACCAGCCCTGTTATACCATGGTTACATGTCTTCAGTATTGAGGAAAGGACTGAGGGTTAAAAATTATTATCCCTGTTATATCATGGTTACATGTCTCCAGTAATGATATTGAGGAAAGGACTGAGGGTTAAAACTTACAAGTCCTGTTATATCATGGTTACATGTCTCCAGTATTGAGGAAAGGACTGAGGGTTAAAACTTACCAGCTCTGTTATATCATGGTTACATGTCTCCAGTATTGAGGAAAGGACTGAGGGTTAAAACTCACCAGCCCTGTTATACCATGGTTACATGTCTCCAGTATTAAAGAAAGGACTGAGGGTTAAAACTTACCAGCCCTGTTATACCATGGTTACATGTCTCCAGTATTGAGGAAAGGACAGAGGGTTAAAACTCACAAGCCCTGTTATACCATGGTTACATGTCTCCAGTATTAAGGAAAGGAATGAGGGTTAAAACTTACAAGCCCTGTTATATCATGGTTACATGTCTCCAGTATTGAGTAAATGACAGAGGGTTTAAACTTACCGGCCCTGTTATACCATGGTTACATGTCTCCAGTATTGAGGAAAGGACTAGGGTTAAATCTTACAAGCCCTGTTACATCATGGTTACATGTCTCTAGTATTTAGGTAGGGACAGAGGGTTAAAACTTGCCGGCCCTGTTACATCATGGTTACATGTCTCCAGTATTGAGGAAAGGACAGAGGGATAAAACTTACCAGCCCTGTTATACCACGGTTACATGTCTCCAGTATTGAGGAAAGGACAGAGGGTTAAAACTTACCAGCCCTGTTATACCATGGTTACATGTCTCAAGTATTGAGGAAAGGACTGAGGGTTAAAACTTACAAGCCCTGTTATATCATGGTTACATGTCTCCAGTATTGAGGAAAGGACAGAGGGTTAAAACTTACCGGCCCCGTTATACCATGGTTACATGTCTCCAGTATTGAGGAAAGAACAGAGGGTTAAAACTTACAAGCCCTGTTATATCATGGTTACATGTCTCCAGTATTGGGGAAAGGACTGAGGGTTAAAACTTACAAGCCCAGTTATACCATAGTTAAATGTTTCAAGAATTGAGGAAAGGACAGACGGTTAAAACTTACAAGCCCTGTTATATCATGGTTACATGTCTCCAGTATTGAGGACAGGACAGAGGGTTAAAAATTACAAGCTCTGTTATATCATGGTTACATGTCTCCAGTATTGAGGAAAGGACAGAGGGTTAAAACTTACCAGCCCTGTTATACCATGGTTACATGTCTCCGGTATTGAGGAAAGGACTGAGGGTTAAAACTTATTAACCTTGTTATATCATGGTTTCATGTCTCCAGTATTGAGGAAAGGACTGAGGGTTAAAATTACCAGCCCTGTTATATCATGGTTACATGTTTCCAGTATTGAGAAAAGGACAGAGGGTTAAAAAGTTATATCATGGTTACATGTCTCCAGTAATGGTATTGAGGAAAGGACCGAGGGTTAAAACTTACAAGCCCTGTTATATCATGATTACATGTCTCCAGTATTTAGGAAAGGACAGAGGGTTAAAACTTACAAGCCCTGTTATATCATGATTACATGTCTCCAGTATTTAGGAAAGGACAGAGGGTTAAAACTTACAAGCCCTGTTATATCATGGTTACATGTCTCCAGTATTGAGGAAAGGACAGAGGGTTAAAACTTACTGGCCCTGTTATATCATGGTTACATGTCTCCAGTATTGAGGTGAGGACAGAGGGTTAAAACTTACAAGCCCTGTTATATCATGGTTACATGTCTCTGGTACTGAGGAAATGACAGAGGGTTATAACTTACCGGCCCTGTTATATCATGGTTACATGTCTCAAGTTTTAAGGAAAGGACTGAGGGTTAAAACTTACAAGCCCTGTTATATGATGGTTACATGACTCCAGTATTAAGAAAAGGACTGAGGGTTAAAACTTACAAGCCCTGTTATATCATGGTTACATGTCTCTAGTATTTAGGTAGGGACAGAGGGTTAAAACTTACAAGCCCTGTTACATCATGGTTACATGTCTCCAGTATTGAGGAAAGGACAGAGGGTTAAAACTTAACAGCCCTGTTATACCATGGTTACATGTCTCCGGTATTGAGGAAAGGACTGAGGGTTAAAACTTATTAACCTTGTTATATCATGGTTTCATGTCTCCAGTATTGAGGAAAGGACTGAGGGTTAAAATTACCAGCCCTGTTATATCATGGTTACATGTTTCCAGTATTGAGAAAAGGACAGAGGGTTAAAAAGTTATATCATGGTTACATGTCTCCAGTAATGGTATTGAGGAAAGGACCGAGGGTTAAAACTTACAAGCCCTGTTATATCATGATTACATGTCTCCAGTATTTAGGAAAGGACAGAGGGTTAAAACTTACAAGCCCTGTTATATCATGATTACATGTCTCCAGTATTTAGGAAAGGACAGAGGGTTAAAACTTACAAGCCCTGTTATATCATGGTTACATGTCTCCAGTATTGAGGAAAGGACAGAGGGTTAAAACTTACTGGCCCTGTTATATCATGGTTACATGTCTCCAGTATTGAGGTGAGGACAGAGGGTTAAAACTTACAAGCCCTGTTATATCATGGTTACATGTCTCTGGTACTGAGGAAATGACAGAGGGTTATAACTTACCGGCCCTGTTATATCATGGTTACATGTCTCAAGTTTTAAGGAAAGGACTGAGGGTTAAAACTTACAAGCCCTGTTATATGATGGTTACATGACTCCAGTATTAAGAAAAGGACTGAGGGTTAAAACTTACAAGCCCTGTTACATCATGGTTACATGTCTCTAGTATTTAGGTAGGGACAGAGGGTTAAAACTTACCGGCCTTGTTACATTATGGTTACATGTCTCCAGTATTGAGGAAAGGACAGAGGGTTAAAACTTACCGGCCCTGTTATACCATGGTTACATGTCTCCAGTATTCAGGGAAGGACAGAGGGTTAAAACTTACCAGCCCTGTTATACCATGGTTACATGTCTCCAGTATTGAGGAAAGGACTGAGGGTAAAAACTTACAAGCCCTGTTATACCATGGTTACATGTCTCAAGTACTGAGGAAAGGACGGAGGGTTAAAACTTATTAACCTTGTTATATCATGGTTTCATGTCTCTAGTATTGAGGAAAGGACTGAAGGTTAAAATTACCGGCCCTGTTATATCGTGGTTACATGTTTCCAGTATTGAGAAAAAGACAGAGGGTTAAAAAATTTTAAGCCTTGTTATATCATGGTTACATGTCTCCAGTATTGAGGAAATGACTGAGGGTTAAAACTTACAAGCCCTGTTATATCATGGTTACATGTCTCCAGTATTGAGGAAAGGACAGAGGGTTAAAACTTACCGGCCCCGTTATACCATGGTTACATGTCTCCAGTATTGAGGAAAGAACAGAGGGTTAAAACTTACAGGCCCTGTTGAACCATGGTTACATGTCTCCAGTATTGAAGAAAGGACTGAGGGTTAAAACTTACCAGCCCTGTTATATCATGGTTACATGTCTTTAGTATTGAGGACAGGACAGAGGGTTAAAAATTACAAGCTCTGTTATATCATGGTTACATGTCTCCAGTATTGAGGAAAGGACAGAGGGTTAAAACTTACCAGCCCTGTTATACCATGGTTACATGTCTCCAGTATTGAGGAAAGGACTGAGGGTTAAAACTTATTAACCTTGTTATATCATGGTTTCATGTCTCCAGTATTGAGGAAAGGACTGAGGGTTAAAATTACCAGCCCTGTTATATCATGGTTACATGTTTCCAGTATTGAGAAAAGGACAGAGGGTTAAATCTAACATGTCTCCAGTATTGAGGAAAGGACTGAGGGTTAAAACTTACCAGCCCTGTTATATCATGGTTACATGTCTTTCGTATTGAGGACAGAACAGAGGGTTAAAAATTACAAGCTCTGTTATATCATGGTTACATGTCTCCAGTATTGAGGAAAGGACACAGGGTTAAAACTTACCAGCCCTGTTATACCATGGTTACATGTCTCCAGTATTGAGGAAAGGACTGAGGGTTAAGAATTATTATCCCTGTTATATCATGGTTACATGTCTCCAGTAATGATATTGAGGAAAGGACTGAGGGTTAAAACTTACAAGTCCTGTTATATCATGGTTACATGTCTCCAGTATTGAGGAAAGGACAGAGGGTTAAATCTAACATGTCTCCAGTATTGAGGAAAGGACTGAGGGTTAAAACTTACCAGCTCTGTTATATCATGGTTACATGTCTCCAGTATTGAGGAAAGGACTGAGGGTTAAAACTTACCAGCCCTGTTATACCATGGTTACATGTCTCCAGTATTGAGGAAAGGACAGAGGGTTAAAACTTATTAACCTTGTTATATCATGGTTTCATGTCTCCAGTATTAAGGAAAGGAATGAGGGTTAAAACTTACAAGCCCTGTTATATCATGGTTACATGTTTCCAGTATTGAGAAAAAGACAGAGGGTTAAAAAATTTTAAGCCTTGTTATATCATGGTTACATGTCTCCAGTATTGAGGAAATGACTGAGGGTTAAAACTTACAAGCCCTGTTATATCATGGTTACATGTCTCCAGTATTGAGGAAAGGACAGAGGGTTAAAACTTACCGGCCCCGTTATACCATGGTTACATGTCTCCAGTATTAAGGAAAGGACTGAGGGTTAAAACTTACAAGCCCTGTTATATGATGGTTACATGACTCCAGTATTAAGAAAAGGACTGAGGGTTAAAACTTACAAGCCCTGTTACATCATGGTTACATGTCTCTAGTATTTAGGTAGGGACAGAGGGTTAAAACTTACCGGCCCTGTTACATTATGGTTACATGTCTCCAGTATTGAGGAAAGGACAGAGGGTTAAAACTTACCGGCCCTGTTATACCATGGTTACATGTCTCCAGTATTCAGGGAAGGACAGAGGGTTAAAACTTACCAGCCCTGTTATACCATGGTTACATGTCTCCAGTATTGAGGAAAGGACTGAGGGTAAAAACTTACAAGCCCTGTTATACCATGGTTACATGTCTCAAGTACTGAGGAAAGGACGGAGGGTTAAAACTTATTAACCTTGTTATATCATGGTTTCATGTCTCCAGTATTAAGGAAAGGAATGAGGGTTAAAACTTACAAGCCCTGTTATATCATGGTTACATGTTTCCAGTATTGAGAAAAAGACAGAGGGTTAAAAAATTTTAAGCCTTGTTATATCATGGTTACATGTCTCCAGTATTGAGGAAATGACTGAGGGTTAAAACTTACCGGCCCCGTTATACCATGGTTACATGTCTCCAGTATTAAGGAAAGGACTGAGGGTTAAAACTTACAAGCCCTGTTATATGATGGTTACATGACTCCAGTATTAAGAAAAGGACTGAGGGTTAAAACTTACAAGCCCTGTTACATCATGGTTACATGTCTCTAGTATTTAGGTAGGGACAGAGGGTTAAAACTTACCGGCCCTGTTACATTATGGTTACATGTCTCCAGTATTGAGGAAAGGACAGAGGGTTAAAACTTACCGGCCCTGTTATACCATGGTTACATGTCTCCAGTATTCAGGGAAGGACAGAGGGTTAAAACTTACCAGCCCTGTTATACCATGGTTACATGTCTCCAGTATTGAGGAAAGGACTGAGGGTTAAAAAATTTTAAGCCCTGTTATATCATGGTTACATGTCTCCAGTATTGAGGAAAGGACAGAGGGTTAAAACTTACCGGCCCCGTTATACCATGGTTACATGTCTCCAGTATTAAGGAAAGGACTGAGGGTTAAAACTTACAAGCCCTGTTATATGATGGTTACATGACTCCAGTATTAAGAAAAGGACTGAGGGTTAAAACTTACAAGCCCTGTTACATCATGGTTACATGTCTCTAGTATTTAGGTAGGGACAGAGGGTTAAAACTTACCGGCCCTGTTACATTATGGTTACATGTCTCCAGTATTGAGTAAATGACAGAGGGTTTAAACTTACCGGCCCTGTTATACCATGGTTACATGTCTCCAGTATTGAGGAAAGGACAGAGGGTTAAAACTTACCAGCCCTGTTATACCATGGTTACATGTCTCCAGTATTGAGGAAAGGACAGAGGGTTAAAACTTATTAACCTTGTTATATCATGGTTACATGTCTCCAGTATTGAGGAAAGGACTGAGGGTAAAAACTTACAAGCCCTGTTATATCATGGTTTCATGTCTCTAGTATTGAGGAAAGGACAGAGGGTTAAAAAATTTTAAGCCTTGTTATATCATGGTTACATGTCTCCAGTATTGAGGAAATGACTGAGGGTTAAAACTTACAAGCCCTGTTATATCATGGTTACATGTCTCCAGTATTGAGGAAAGGACAGAGGGTTAAAACTTACCGGCCCCGTTATACCATGGTTACATGTCTCCAGTATTGAGGAAAGAACAGAGGGTTAAAACTTACAGGCCCTGTTGAACCATGGTTACATGTCTCCAGTATTGAAGAAAGGACTGAGGGTTAAAACTTACCAGCCCTGTTATATCATGGTTACATGTCTTTAGTATTGAGGACAGGACAGAGGGTTAAAAATTACAAGCTCTGTTATATCATGGTTACATGTCTCCAGTATTGAGGAAAGGACAGAGGGTTAAAACTTACCAGCCCTGTTATACCATGGTTACATGTCTCCAGTATTGAGGAAAGGACTGAGGGTTAAAACTTATTAACCTTGTTATATCATGGTTTCATGTCTCCAGTATTGAGGAAAGGACTGAGGGTTAAAATTACCAGCCCTGTTATATCATGGTTACATGTTTCCAGTATTGAGAAAAGGACAGAGGGTTAAATCTAACATGTCTCCAGTATTGAGGAAAGGACTGAGGGTTAAAACTTACAAGCCCTGTTACATCATGGTTACATGTCTCTAGTATTTAGGTAGGGACAGAGGGTTAAAAATTACAAGCTCTGTTATATCATGGTTACATGTCTCCAGTATTGAGGAAAGGACACAGGGTTAAAACTTACCAGCCCTGTTATACCATCGTTACATGTCTCCAGTATTGAGGAAAGGACTGAGGGTTAAGAATTATTATCCCTGTTATATCATGGTTACATGTCTGCAGTAATGATATTGAGGAAAGGACTGAGGGTTAAAACTTACAAGTCCTGTTATATCATGGTTACATGTCTCCAGTATTGAGGAAAGGACAGAGGGTTAAATCTAACATGTCTCCAGTATTGAGGAAAGGACTGAGGGTTAAAACTTACCAGCTCTGTTATATCATGGTTACATGTCTCCAGTATTGAGGAAAGGACTGAGGGTTAAAACTTACCAGCCCTGTTATACCATGGTTACATGTCTCCAGTATTGAGGAAAGGACAGAGGGTTAAAACTTATTAACCTTGTTATATCATGGTTTCATGTCTCCAGTATTAAGGAAAGGAATGAGGGTTAAAACTTACAAGCCCTGTTATATCATGGTTACATGTCTCCAGTATTGAGTAAATGACAGAGGGTTTAAACTTACCGGCCCTGTTATACCATGGTTACATGTCTCCAGTATTGAGGAAAGGACTAGGGTTAAATCTTACAAGCCCTGTTACATCATGGTTACATGTCTCTAGTATTTAGGTAGGGACAGAGGGTTAAAACTTGCCGGCCCTGTTACATCATGGTTACATGTCTCCAGTATTGAGGAAAGGACAGAGGGTTAAAACTTACCAGCCCTGTTATACCATGGTTACATGTCTCCAGTATTGAGGAAAGGACAGAGGGTTAAAACTTACCAGCCCTGTTATACCATGGTTACATGTCTCCAGTATTGAGGAAAGGACTGAGGGTAAAAACTTACAAGCCCTGTTATACCATGGTTACATGTCTCAAGTATTGAGGAAAGGACAGAGGGTTAAAACTTACCGGCCCTGTTATACCATGGTTACATGTCTCCAGTATTGAGGAAAGGATAGAGGGTTAAAACTTACCAGCCCTGTTATACCATGGTTACATGTCTCCAATATTGAGGAAAGGACAGAGGGTTAAAACTCACAAGCCCTGTTATATCATGGTTACATGTCTCCATTATTGAGGAAAGGACAGAGGGTTAAAACTTACAAGCCCTGTTATATCATGGTTACATGTCTCTGGTACTGAGGAAAGGACAGAGGGTTATAACTTACAAGCCCTGTTATATCATGGTTACATGTCTCCGGTTTTAAGGAAAGGACAGAGGGTTAAAACTTACAAGCCCTGTTATACCATGGTTACATGTCTCCAGTATTGAGGAAAGGACAGAGGGTTAAAACTTACCAACTCTGTTATATCATGGTTACATGTCTTTAAAACTTGATTTATAAATAAGTCAGTCTCTACAACATGTACTGAATCCATCTTGCCTAAATAAATAAACAATAAATATGATGACTGATTTCTTATGAAAATAATTACACAAACACACACACACACACACACACACACACACACACACACTGCCTAAGAAACTTTTTGTTACATGATAGCATTTTGCAATTTTTGTGTAGTTCTCAGTAGAAATTCATTTTGAATTTAAGTATCACAAGAATATTTGTGATCTTTTTTAAAAACTTATTTAAAAGTAACACAAGCTGGTAAAATTGAATTTTATACATTTATTCCAGACTCTAGTCAGGTGTTATCAGTTCAAGAGCTAAATTCCAAATGATTTATAAAAACAAATATAAACAATAACATAATGTAAAATATTAACACAGGTAAAACAGGTATCAATATGTGTTACGGTAATTACTGAATAACCAAAATATAAACAAAAGGTAATATAAAGATAAATGTCTACTTTATGTCACATATAATTAAGCTTAAATGTGAATGGATTAAACTGAGTAATTAATGTCCATTCACACTTAATTTTGAAAGTCCATTTAATGTCCCAAATGTTATGTTATAGGAACAGATTATAATAATTTATTATAAGAATTGAAACTTGGATAAAATTTGTTGTTTTCAGTCTTATGTAATTGTGTCACAATAATCTTTGTGACATAAGCACAAATTGGGATTTGTGTAGTACCAGGGGTTACTTGATTCATAATGCAATAGCCCAATGTTCGAATAAGCTGTCAGTTGGTCCAAATTGTATACAGAAAAATATTATACACAAGTTTGTAATTTACTTTGAAAACTTTAAGTGATATTTGTCTATATTTTTCGTATTTCTATTATCAGACAGGCATACCTGCTTAAAGTGATTTGTTTCTATAGGCTTAAATGTATTCTGACATGGAACTAGATTATGTTTGGTCAGCGAAATTTAAAATTATTGAGCTGAGAACATTTTAACTTTTTCAAATTACCCGCCAATTCTGTCTCGATGCTTTTTACTTAAAATTTATAAACTTAGAACTTTTAACGTAAAAAATAACCATTTATGTTTTTTCTCGCATTGAATCAAGATTTTGTAATGATGGGTTGATTGTACCTGACTACCTCGATAAGAACTTGATCGATTCAATGTCATAATTTTTTTCAATATTGTGAAGACGTAATTAGTGACCCTTAAAAATAATGTCCGACAAAACAAGAAAATGGAGATTGGTGAAAACTATCTTTGTTTATCAAATGGAATAGATATTTCATTGTTATATTTAAAATGAGTTACGCAATTTCTTAGTAATCATTAAATTACAATTCTCGTATAGATTTTGAAACAACGATACGGAACGAATTTTTAAGGTAATGAATTACCTTTTACATCGTTTCTTCGTCAAACGGAAATAACTTTCGAGAAAATCTGATGTTTTCTTTCATACTACTCGATGAATTACGATAATATTCCGAGAGATCCAACATTGGGAAGCTGGATGATGTGTCCAAAATGACAAAATGTGACATGTTTTATGTTTTTGTGATGTGAAATTCAATACAAGAAAACTAGATATTTTGACTTTTTGAAACATATCTCTATTTAACTCCAAAATGTATACGAAGTGGTTATTAGTTTTGTGTTTCGTGTACTTTTCATTGAACATTTCTTGTGCTCAAGATTTGGGAGATCCACTGATAGATAACACTAAACAACCAACAGAAATAAAATCAGAGAGCATAACAAAAAAATCAAACAAAGTGACAACAGTAAAAGTATCAAGTAGTACTACTGCAGCACCTAAACCAGCTGTGACTGTTGATAACGTTACAAAGTGTGCCAAAAATGACTCAAATTGTCAGGAATATGGTGGGATATGGAAAAAGATACAGGATAATAAAGGGATGCTTCTTAGGACTTTATATGTCCTTATTGGAATAACTTCAATTGTTATTATTTATTTTGTCCTTCGGGCATGGAGGTGTGTATTTATATATGTTATAAGGTACACTACAGCCACAATCTTGAGTAGTCCAAATTTCCTCTAACCTACTAATCTTGATCAAAAGGAAATGATTTGTCTTCCAAAATATCAGAATGTGCAAGTTTTGGAGGTTAAACAGTCATGTTTTGAAAATGGAAGAAGAGGCACAAACATCAACACTAAAAGTTGAACTAAATTCTCAAACCATTGGTGATGACATCTTGAAATATTTAAATACTAAATACTAAAAGATAAATCATTTACCTATTGATTGAGTTAGTAACTTTTCAACATTTATACTTTTCGTAAATAGTTTCAGTCTGAAGCAAATGAGGCAGTTCTTTTTCAATACCAGTTGGTATTGAAGATCCAAGGTTTATGATGTAGAAATTGTTCTGACCCTACACACAGCCACAACTTGGCACTAGGCATAAAGTGTGTTGGACTAAATATCGAATAAAATTATTGTATATACTGGTATAGGGACGTGCTGCTTAATTAGTAGCTAAAGGTTATAGTTTAGGACTTGCCACTTGAGAATTATCAAGATCCTTGACACATAACCAGTTCAACAGTGAGAATGTAACACCATTTAGGATTAAGTCCCACTTTGTTGTTACTGGATTCCAAAAGTTGTTACTGGATTGCCAACTCTATACAATTTTGGCATGTTAGCATGAAGTGATCCCACTTTATTAAATAGAAATGACATATGCCCTAAGCTGTTGCAGCATCATGTTATGAATTATGATTTTAAAGACAGCTACAACTACACTTAAAGGATATAAGAAAAAAATGGTATGCCATATAAAACCTGTTGGAACTTTAGAATAGGATGATAGAGATATTTTATCCATTGGAATTTATGTACCATATATTATATTTATATTGTAAAATAAATAGAACTTGAATTTTATCATTTCTGTTGTAAAATAAAAAATCTTAAAACCAAAAAATTTCCAAAATCTCCAACTACTGATTTTTTACATCTGTTGAAATAATTTGAGGTCAGAAATATGACCATTTTTGGACCCCTAATATATGTCATATCATATCATATATATTATATTACATTATAAATCATATATCATATACATTATATCACGTCATATATCATATTATATCATATTATTGTATCTTTAGATTGAGAAGACGAAGGAGTAAATCCAGAAAGTATGGTCTTATTACCTCCAGAAGTACAGATCTAGAAATGGCACCTCTTGATGACGATGATGATGATGATGATGAAGACATGACAGTTTATGAACACCACAAATTACGAAAATAACATACCATATAGTATTTTGAATATGTAAGCATTTCAGTGTTTGATGTGATCTCCTCTTGAATTGATATGAATGTGATCCTTATCTTATATCTTATCATCAAAATAGTGATGGACATGTCACATATGTAGTGGTAGTCACAGTGAACTAGAGAAATGATTTTTTATCATGCCTAAGTTGAGATTCTTTCACTTGATATATATCAAGGTGGCAAGTTTAGGGATATTTGAGAAAACCAGAGTGCCTGGAAAAAAGTTTTACCTTCTGCAAGTTTACTTTCTCAAAATAGGATCTGTCAGAGTAGTATTTGAAGTGAAGATATTATGATCTTTTGATATTGTACTATACCTTGGTGTGATAAGTACTATGATACTGTGACAATTAGGTCACCCAGTTATACCTGGAGTTTAAAATTTTCAGATCTAATATGTTTTGAATTAACATTTCGAACATGGTATTTCAACTGTAAAAGTCTGATGGACCTACTGTTCAGACCAGAACCTAATTCTAGATTATTTTACCTGCATATGAATGACAACTGTGATGTAAAATTGATTCTGTCAATGCTATCCAGCAATTAGAGTCTATAAATGAATTGGATCCAGGTCTATTTTATCATCATGTGTAAAACATTACGAATACATCAGTAAGAATTTGTTTGATTTCAGACTTTAAATGTTGATAAGGGATCATCAGTAAGAATTTGTTTGATACCAGACTTTTTAATGTTGATATGGGATCATCATTAAGAATTTGTTTGATTTCAGACTTTGTAATGTTGATATGGGAATCATCAGTAAGAATTTGTTTGATTCAGACTTTTAATGTTGATATGGGATCATCAGTAAGAATTTGTTTGATTTCAGACTTTTAATGTTGATAGGGGATCATCAGTAAGAATTGGTTTGATTTCAGACTTTTTAATGTTGACATGGGATCATCAGTAAGATTTGTTGGATTTCAGACTTTGTAATGTTGATATGGGATCATCAGTAAGAATTTGTTTGATTTCAGACTTTTTAATGTTGATATGGAATCATCAGTAAGAATTTGTTTGATTTCATGACTTTTAATGTTGATATGGAATCATCAGTAAGAATTTGTTTGATTTCAGACTTTTTATGTTGATAAGGGATCATCAGTAAGAATTTGTTTGATTTCAGACTTTTAATGTTGATATGGGAATCATCAGTAAGAATTTGTTTGATTTCAGACTTTTAATGTTGATATGGGATCATCAGTAAGAATTTGTTTGATTTCAGACTTTTAATGTTGATATGGGCATCATCAGTAAGAATTTGTTTGATTTCAGACTTTTTAATGTTGATATGGATCATCAGTAAGAATTTGTTTGATTTCAGACTTTTTAATGTTGGTATGGCATCATCAGTAAGAATTTGTTTGATTTCAGACTTTGTAATGTTGATATGGCATCATCAGTAAGAATTTGTTTTGATTTCAGACTTTGTAATGTTGATATGGCATCATCAGTAAGAATTTGTTTGATTTCAGACTTTTAATGTTGATATGGCATCATCAGTAAGAATTTGTTTGATTTCAGACTTTGTAATGTTGATATGGCATCATCAGTAAGAATTTGTTTGATTTCAGACTTTGTAATGTTGATATGGCATCATCAGTAAGAATTTGTTTGATTTCAGACTTTTTAATGTTGATATGGCATCATCAGTAAGAATTTGTTTGATTTCAGACTTTTAATGTTGATATGGCATCATCAGTAAGAATTTGTTTGATTTCAGACTTTTAATGTTGATATGGCATCATCAGTAAGAATTTGTTTGATTTTGGACTTTGTTATGTTGATATTAGACTTTCAAAACTTTTGTGGTACCTGTCGTATATAAAGTCAAGGTATACTTGACCTTTCATCCAAAACCCTAATTTTGAGTCTGATATACATTGTAGTAGTTACAGTGCTTTAATCTTGGTGTGGAAGGTTCTGTTATCCATAATCACTCTCAAAGTTCAACTAGTAGATCATGTATAGGCTGCTATAAATTTATTAATGTATTAATTTACATTTCAGGTTACTGTTAACATTCCATTAAGTACAAGAATGAAGATATTTAAAAGACTCCTGATGAGTATATAACATGTTAAATATTTAACACTTTATTACTGTAATACTGAGCATACTTCTAGTTTTAGTAGCCATTAAGTGTTAACATTATGTATTATTAATAATTATATGTAATATACGTGATCTGTTACTGCCAACTGAAATGCTATAAAACTAAGATAATGTTAAAAATTGCCTAAAACTATGATAAATGCATGTTCTGTATATTGACAGTCAGCTTCTCTTGTTTTGATTATTTAAATAATCATGACTACAAAATTACCTATGTTTCATCCATGATTCTTTTTTAGCCATAAAAAGATGAAATTTAATTCATAAAATTTTGCAATACAGTTCTACATAGGGTTTTCATGAAATTTTATTAAGGCTTAAATGTAGATTAATATATGATCTAGTGGATTCAATGATTGTCTTGTGCAGTTTTTAAATAAAGTTGTACATTTATTCACGGTTTTATTAATAGTTGGAGCATTTTTTATGGCTTATTGACTAGAAATGCTCATTGTCAGTTAGTTGACATTTGATATTATTTTTAATTATCAGGATAATTACATGTACATTGAGGTGCTCAGATATTTATTAACTGTATTACATAATGATACAAGGTAATTAATTAGAGATTGTAGTATTGAAGATGTCAATGATTTCAATATCTTATTGTACAGATTGTTTTTATGTACTTTATCAAATTCAAAGAATTGTATTTGAGGATAAATACATGTATAAGACATTTTCCTTTTAAATCATTTATTTTGGCAGAGAGATTCTTGTATACTGTATACCATTTTACACTAATTGAGATATAATAAGTTTGTGTGTGTGTGTGTGTGTGTGTGTGTGTGACATTTTATCACATGAGTGCATGTTTACATTAAACTCTAATGTGCAATTTTGCAATGTGATTCCAGTTTGAAATGTGTTTACAGTGTCTCTGTAAAATAGCAAAGTTATTTTTGGCATGCATGTTGTTTCACTTACCAGTTCTTGATCATCGTAATTTGTATTTTATCATGCAGTTACCATGGTTACTAAGACATTGGATTAACTCTGATGTTTTCATTTTGAATACTTATTGTATGCATATTTATTTTGGAAGATTGTATTAAATTTTGAGTATGGGAAATACTTTTACTTAATTTCATCTGCTACATTATTGTCATTTTATTTTGGTGTCATACTTTTGATTTGATTTAAAAATAAGTTCGTTTATACATCTCTTCTGCACTTTAACACATTTATTTATTCAGATTTGGTAAATCCCAGATTCATTAGATAAACAACATATTGAGGACATATAGAACATACATGTACATGTATATTGAAAAAAATGTTTATCATATTTTTGAAAATCCAAATGAAAATGTCTTCATAATTGTGTTTTTGATATACATGAATAAGTGTGTTTATTACGGAGTTTACTGTTTTTAAACTCTCATTGCTTTGCCATATAATACTTGAATGTTTTATAAATGTTTTATTTGTACACAGAAAACACATGTATAATTCTTTTCTGTGCTGGCTTGTTTAATCCTATATCAATGGAAATTATATAAACCTATTATAGTGAAACTTTTATCGTGAAATTTAGAAAATCACAAATCCCCCAAAAAAAAAATCCAAACATTTAATGGTGGTAAAAGGTTTACTCTAAAACATGAAATATAATATTAAGAATATTGTACAAAAATTATGTAAGTTCTAAGTGAGATATATTACCCATTGTTTTGTATATTCTTATTTCTTGTCAATAAACTATGTTGGTAAATTGACCTGTAATTAGTATTCCAGATCAATTTCAGAACATTTTTTAAAATTGAAAACTGAATTAAAAATGTAAACAACCTACAAGGTTTTTTTTTCAGTTTAACACATAAGGTATTGAAAGAAAAGTTTGTTAGTATGACAGTTGTCAAAAATGATAGGTGGTCAATGTTACTACACTACATAAAATTACAGCACAGAACAGTGCATTATGGTACATTACTGCACCATACAGTGTACTTAATAACTCACTCACTCATTACAGCATATTACAGTACCTGAGTACATTACACCACAGTACAGTGCACTGCAGTACACTACTTCAAGTACAGTGCATAACAGTACAGCATAGTACAGTACCCGAGTACATTACACCACAGAACAGTGCACTGCAGTACACCACTTCAAGTACAGTGCATAACAGTACAGCATAATACAGTACCTGAGTACATTACACCACAGAACAGTGCACTGCATTGCACTACTTCAAGTACAGTATATAACAGTACAGCATAATACAGTACAGTACTGTTATTTGATAAGTTTTTCAGTTAGTGATCTTCATTATATGTGTGTGTGTGTGTGTGTGTGTGTGTGTGTGTGTGTGTGTGTGCACGTTCTTCCATTGTAAATCCAGCATGTAAAGAAATCCAGTTTTTTTTTGTATTTTAGTACTTGATTAGTTAAGATTTGTTAATTTATTTTTGAGATTAATTTAATTTTGAATTATTTAGACAGCATTACTATATGAAGTTCCATTAACAATGGTAGTAACAATTTAGGTCACCTTCATTTTCTTTTTATCTCCCAATCTCCCATTAGTGAAAGTAGTTAAAGTTAAATCTTCAGAGTAACTTATTTTAAAGGACACATAGAATAGATGTAGTTATGAATCTACTTCCAAGGAATATACATGTAGAACTGAAGTGATTTTTTTTTTCAATTTGTCAATATAAAGAGGAAAATTTATTTTCTTTGTTTGATTTTTGATTAAACAAAACAGTGCATTTTTTACTTTAACATCTTTAATGAGATGAAAACCCGGTGGCATGGAATAGAAATATTTGTGTAGTCCATGTCAACAGTATTTCTATAGACAACAGAAAAGATGCAACCAATCAAAATCAATGAGACTAAAAAGTATTGACTTACTCTCTTATTAACTAGCTGTAAGTAGCTCAAATGTTATTGGATGAAGATACAGATTTCTTATAGAAACGGATTTATATTTGTACCCCCAACTCTTGATTTCAAAACAATTGGAACTAGAACTGTCAGAGAATATTTTGTTTTTTAACCACTAGTACATGAGTACACTTATTTATTTTTTTATTTATATATATATATTATATATCATACTGGAGATACAACAAACTATGCTGTTCTTTTTTACAGATCTTGTTTTGTTTCACGTTTTTTTTTTCCAGCAATAAATATGCTGTCTAAATAATTCAAATATTTACTTTTATGTTTTGTATTAGCTAGTTTGTTTTCTTTTGTAACTTAATTATATTAATAATATAGTTTTTTAATTTATAATTATATTTTTTGTTGCACACAAAAAAAAAAGAGAAATATAGTTATTTTTTTCTACATTGACTGCACTTAGAATTAAACATTGACTCTGTTAGAATTAAGGAACTGTTATGTTTTGTGTTATAAGCTGATATTTATGTTGATTGCATGTGGTATTATCTTACCTTGTAAATTGTTTAGTTGGTAATTTTTGTTGAGCCTGGCGTTGCCATAAGTTGGGACTTAGGTGTTACTTTTCAGATGTCATTGTAGGCGGTGGCGTGTCAAAATGTGAAAGTTTATGTTTAAGAATTTTTTTTTTTACTCAATCAAACACTAACCAGGTGAGACATTTAAATCCTTGGAATTCTTGTTTATTGACAAACCTGATTATATTGTACACCACAGATTATGAACAGCAACATAAAAGATCTGCATGTATGTGACTGGTATAACACTTAAAAAATACAATCTACAATATATTTGTGTATGACTCTCTTGAGAGATAAAATCATTTCAAGTAACTAGGAAAAAATCTGCTTTAAGTTTCTACTTTGATGTGTATGGAATGTCAAGTATTCTGTTCTACTTACACCCCCCCCCCCTTTTTTTTTTTGTTTTTAAAAAACAAGTATTGTGTCATAGTTTCTTCCCAAAACATCATAATGTATTGTATTATTGTAATTAAACATGTATATTATAGTGATGATGATAGTGTTAACCTTTTGGATTACTTTTGGAATAATGATGTGATATTGGATAACTTTTATGTTTAAATATAAATTTTATTGTTTATTGTTCATTCTAGGACACATATTGTTTATCATTAACACTTCTCAAATTTTTGTTGATAATTAATTACTATTTTCCTTCACATAAGCAGTGCATTTATCTTGAAATCAATCAAAGATTGTTTGTATTATTTCCTACATGTACAAATGTATATAAACATTACTGTGTTTTAAAGTGTGCCTTATTTATCCTGGCTAGGTGATACATGTGAAGCAGTTCCTTGGTTTGGTTTTAGTTTGTACAGTGTCAATATCTGAATGTTCATAAAGCACAAATAGCACAAATGGTGCATGATGATGATCAGCTAGCACAATTATAAAGTAGCACTTTTATTCTTTGTCAAGTGGATAATATAAGAACAGCAATCATAAAATAGGTATTTGTTTCAATAGGTTAAAAATCTACCCCAAATTAAAGTGCACTTCTCAACAACAATAATAATTATAGAATTCATGTATGTTGAGTAATTATACGATTATTTTTCATTTGATAGGGAATCACATTATTTGATGGTTTTCATTAAAATGAGATGTTTTTCTAAGTTAATGGTATAATTGCTTGTATGGTAAATATTTTCACTTTTAGCTCACCCAACTAAAGGTCCTATGACTTTATGGCATGTGTATATGCATATGTGCATCATTAACAATCTTAATTTCACTTTCCTCTGAAAATACTGGTCAGATTATAAGCCAGTGGAATTCAGAGTCAGGGTCAAAGGTAAAGCCGGTGTTAATTTTTGTAATGTTTTCAGATGAGCTATTGCTATCTACCTACATCTGCCGTGCCTTGTTAAATGTCCACCACATGTCTGCCATGTACATGTGTAACCTGAGTAAATGTTATCTCCAAAATTACTTGATCATATTTGATGGTTTTTTTTTAGAATCTACCCAGATATTCGCTTTAAGATATGCACAAGTGAGGAGTTATGTACCCTTGGATCTCTGTTGGAGGGTAAACAATAGTAAAATCTTCTCTTAATGTACAAGAAGTATTCTTTAGATATTTCATGTGCAACATTCTTAGATCATCTAGTTTCAGATTTGCACAAAATCGAAGTCCTAAGTTTAAATTGGGGAATAGCAAAGGAACTTGGAAGGGAAATTGTTGAAGAAAGAATGTTTATATTTCATGTAAAGAAATCCACCTTAAATATTAAAAGAAAAGCAGAGATATTATTTTGTCATATGAGATCAGGGACTTGTAATCCTAGCTACATCCCTGTTTGAGAGTAGGAACCTATAATAATAGCTGCATCCCTGTGTAAAACATTTTAAAAGAACAGCTTTTAAAACTTTCTATACATTTTTCAGATTAGGAACCTTGAGCAGCATTTGTTGATCTTTTAAAAGCATACGGTAGATTAATTAAATAAGACTGTTATATTTTTCAAATATTTTAAGATATGTATGAGTGTTGATTTATTATTTTTAGAACAGTACTTCTGATTTTTTTAAAATTTGCAAAACACTTGAGATTATCTTGTGCAATATGTCATTTTGATTCTCAAATGAATTTGTCAACATTTATTTAATGTCATCATTGTTTAATCATGGTGCTGACAGACAAACAAATATTATAGTTATGTACAATTAAATAACAATTAGGGGTAAATAATATTGTAATTTGTTTTTACAGTTTTTATTGGACTGTATTTCTTGTTATGTAAAATAATTTTATAGTTCACCCTTTTTCCAAAAACTTAAAAAATCAAAGTATTGTAAGTTCTGTTACCCTGGTAACCAATTTAAAGTGTGTTTAGTGGTAAGCATGCATATAAATCTTCTCCCATGTTCATATACAATGTAGCATCTTTTAAAGTTTGCATTTTCTATTTATAACGGATATCTAAACACCACATGTGATCTGAATAGCATCGTTTTCAGGAAAAGATCAGTTTTAATGGGCTATCACCTTACGGTGTTTCTGTTAAACAAACTCTACAGATGTTTTAGATACAAATAGTTAAATGACAATCTAAAGAGAACATAGACATTCCTATATGATTTATTTATATATGACTTCTCAATATTCATTAAATGTTGAATTTTGTTTCTATCAACCCTGATGGAATAAGTAAAGTATGTGATTATGTTTTTTCTCCATTTATAAGTACATGACTGTATATTTATGTTTTGATTGGGTTTTGGTTTATATCTGAAATCAAAAAGCTGTATGTTTAATAGGACATTTAACATGCATAATTAATATATATGTAAAACATCTTATATATAAAATAAAGTATATTTTAATTGCACTTTTTTTTTTTTTAGAGTTTTTTATCCATAATAATCTTTTAAGAGAATGAAACAAATACTTTGCCCAATAGCAACTTGCAGTACAGAACACATGGTGGCATTTCATGCTCTGATGCTGTAAGGTTTTATTTTTCTGATAAACTTAAGTCCATTACTATGTATGATTTTGTCAATATTGATTAATCCGAAACAGTTACAACTTAAAAGCCTGTCTATAAGTTTAAGTGGTTTTCTAGGGTACAGTGACCATCCCAAAACTAACCACCTCAATAAGAGTGAAAGAATATTGGTTTAAAATACTAATTCACTATTGATGAAGATGTAAGATTAAAGTTACTAGGGTTTTCACTCACCTGAGCTGATAGCGTTCGTTGACCTTTAACATTTTAATCTTCTTCTAAAAAACCAAATTTGATAAAATTTAGATTTGCACAAATAAACCAGTTATGTCCCTAGAGGACAGCATGAAAAAAAAGAAGGGGGGGGGGTGAAAACTAACTTTTAAATCTTCTCTAGTACAAAAGATATATGTATATATAATTATGTACCTCTTTAGTTTTTCCATTTTTGCTTTTCTTAGGTCATCTAGTTTTAGATTTGCACAAATGGTAGCCATGGGGCTAAAGATAAAGGAAATTGGCAAGAAATTTAGTACGGAACTGCTAAAAAATATATATTTGTCAATATATCTTGAAAACTATAAACTCTTTGTATAAATATGTAATAAGAATATTGTAGGTGTTGACATGATGATCAATTTGATATATGGTTCAAGGTCATAGGTTCAAAGGTCAGAGTCATAGCTGCATAAGAGTACTGAAAAGTTTATTGTCTTAAAAGCTATAACTTGTTGTATAGGCTTTTTTATTAGAATATTGTAGGTATTGATATGACAATCAATTTGATGTATGGCTCAAGGTAATAAATTCAAAGGTTAAAATCATAGCTGAATTAAGACTGAAAATGTCCATCAAAGATGCAGCAAAATCTGACCGACTTGTGACTGTAACAGGCAAGGCAAATGTCTTATAAGTTGGGGAAATAATTGAAGTGATGGCAGATAAATGATTCGTGATATTTCCAAAGCTGTTGGCATATCACTATTGTTGGTTTTTTTCATTTTGAAGTGCTTTTAGCTCACTTGAGCACTTTGTGCTCAAGTGAGCTATTGTGATCAGTCTTGTCCGTCATCTGTCGTGCATCAACTTTTGCTTGTTAACACTCTAGGGGCCACAGTTTTAATCCAATTTACATCAAACTTGGCCAAAGGGATCAGCTTGACCAAAGCCAAGTCAAGTTCGAACATGGGTCATGTTGGGTCAATAAATAGGTCACTAGGTCAAATCAAAGAAAAACCTTGTTAACACTCTAGAAGCCACAGTTTTTGATAAATTGTCATCAAACTTGTTCACATTGAATATCTTGACCAAAGCTAAGTCAAGTTCGAATATGAGTCATGTTCGGTCAATAAATAGGTCACTAGGTCAAATTAAAGAGAAACCTTGTTAACACTCTAGAAGCCACAGTTTTTGATAAATTGTCTTCAAACTTGTTCACATTGAATATCTTGACCAAAGCTAAATCAAGTTTAAATATGGGTCATGTTGGGTTAAAAAGTGGGTCACAAGGTCAAATCAAACAAAAACATTGTTAGCACTCTAGAACACACAGTTTTTGATAAATCTTCTTTAAACTTGCTGAGATTGAACATCTTGACAAAAGCTTACTCAAGTTGGATTATTGGTCATGTTGGGTCATTAAGTAGGTCACTAGGTCAAATCATAGAAAAACAACACTCTGAAACCAACAGATTTTGATAAATTGTCTTCAAACTTGCTCACATTGTATATCTTGACCAAAGCTAAGTCAAGTTTGAACATGGGTCAGGTTTGGCCAATAAAAAGGTCACTAGGTCAAATCATAGGAAAACCATGTTAACTTAAGAAGGTCACTAGGTCAAATTATATAAAAACGGTTGTTAATACTCTAGTAGCCATAGTTTTTGATAAATTATCTTTCAACTTGCTCACATTAAATTTTTTGACCAAAGCCAAGTCAAGTTCATATATGGGTCATGTTGGTTTAATAAATAGGTCACCAGGTCCAATCATAGAAAACAATTTATAACACTCTAAGCCACAGTTTTTTAATAAAATTGTCTTCAAACTTGCTAAGAGTGAACATCTTGAGTCAGCTGAGTCAAGTTCATATATAGGTCACGTTGTGTTAACTAGCCAATAAGCTGTTCATTTTGTTAAACTATTGAAGAACTCTGTTAGCCCTCTGTACATTTCATTATTGAAAAATTGCTCGAAAATTCAAAAAATATTTTCAGGTGAGCGCCCAGGGCCTCATGGCCCTCTTGTTTGAAAGTATGAAAGATTTCTGCTAGATGTATCCCATAAATTTTGACAGATGATACTGCAGAAAAACGGTTACGATTGCAAACCACTCAACAATTGCCCAGAATGTTTCCCAAATTCAATCAAAGACAGTTTGCAAACATTGTTACTGGTGACAAAAATGGTTTCACTATTTTGAACCAGTAAGAAAAATTGGAAACAAAATATGGTTAACTAAACAAGGTAGAAGGCCTGTAGTTGCCAAAAGAAGCAAAAGCATAAAGAAGGTTCTTTATTGCATATTCTTCTCATGTGATAATCATACTAATTCCAGTGTGGAAGGGAGAAAGGGTTACAGTTCGGCATTAGCGAGATGTTATACTAAGAAAGCTCAAGAAATATTATCTTAAACAATGCCCTGTGTCAGGATTTAGGCATGTTTGTCTACTTCATGATAATGCTGTATTACATACATCTGAGCTTCTGAAGCAATTTTTGAAGTCTGAGGTGGTTGCAACATCCACCATACTCTCCAGATCCAGCCCATGTGACTTCTTCCTATTTCCAAAACTTGAAATTGATCTTATCCAGTCGTCCAACAAGTCACAAGCCCTTGGCTAAGCCATCCATCATTGTTTTAGACATTTATCTAAATAAGTGTAACGTCACACATTTCAGAAATGTATTCAGAGATTGAAATTATGCATTTCAAACAGCTGAGAATATTTTGAGGGGATGTTATATTCATTTCACTATTTGAATCAAATGCTTTTGAGATATCGTAAAATACACATTACATACCGAACAACCCTCGTAAACTTGATATCAGGTTCCACTTACAAAATCTTACTTTTGATTACAGGTTCCACATACAACTAATAACCTGATTCACCTATAATAACTTTCTTATCAGGGTTCATGTAACAATAACTTCTTCTTGATAACATGTACCACTTGTAATAACTTGATGGGATGTTCCACTTGTAATAAAATAACTTGATGACATATGTTCCACTTGTAATACCATGATCAACTTGTAATAACAGTATATAAAATAATAGTTTTACATATTTTAGGATACCTGGTAGTTAATGTTTTCTGTAATTATTCTGCATTAACTAAGACTAAAACTATTTTATTTTAATGTATTTTATTGTTTAATTCATACAATTCTTCATACAGCAGAAACTTTACATCAGTGATCAAGTCATCCTGATGATATATATAACATTTATGCAGTAGTTACTATTGTTACATCAAGCAAATAATTCATTATAATGCAACTCATTCCTTCATTCCATTAACAGACTCATAATATCTAATACCTATATCTATGAATAAATTATTTCTTATAGTTAAGTGACAATTTTCTGTTTTCATGGAAATTTGTGTATGTGTGCGTTTTATGTTTTATTAATTTTTTTGTAGAAGTATCTACTGGTATATATAAAATAAAATAATAAAAAGCCTCATTAAACAAAGACCTGATATTGCTGGCTCACTAGACACTTCCATGCTTTTTAAGTTTTTAATTATTTTTTTCTTTTATATTTATAATTTACATATACATGTACATACATAAAATACAGAGGAGAGGATAAGGTCTGGAAAAACTATCAGTTTATACTGAATATACCGGTAATAAATATTTAACAATTGAACTGTTTTAAAATGGTATTCATTGTCAGTATGAAGGCAACAACTTTGCAAGCAAACAGAATAACGCGCGTTAGCGCGTTATGACAAGTTTGCTTGCAAAGTTGTTGCCTTCATACTGACAATGAATACCATTTTAAAACTGTTCAATTGTTATATTTTCGTTAAATATTTTTAAAAAAAATTCTTCATTTATTTTAAGAAAAAAAAAATTCTCATCTATAACACATGCACATCGGGGAAGTCCAGAAGACGCAACAGCTGAATTTAAGACCGAGAACAACACATTATTAATCCGCAATATTTTTAATGTGGGGTAACAACGGGGAGTTTTGGTTTGAAAAATTATAGTGTTATCAGGTATTTTGATGGTATTTTTTCGATTTTTCATTAACATAATGAATTTTTTTAGAATATTGGATATAAATAATATGTATAAAAATTAAAAATCAACGATAAATGTGTTGTTATTTGTGGACCATATTTCAGTCGAAAATCAGGTGCACCTGTGTGGCCCCATTTCAATTTGCAAAGAAGTTTGGAATAAAAGATTGCTGGCTAAATGTCGGAAGTGAAATTTGTGAATCTGAAATCAGAAGGGGGGTACTGTAGCTGAGGAAAATTTTCAATGGCCAAGCATGTGGGTTTCTAATCTGTGATATGTGAGTAGACAGGGATTTACCAAGAGATTTTTTCTGGAATGTCGACATTGTTAGGTTGAGATTCACTCTTACATAATGCGCCGAGCTTCATACTCGGTATCATTCAAATGTAGACAGTAAAGCAGTGAGAAGTATACTTATTCTTTACACCTGGTGTGGTGCAAATATCTCTCAAAGTTTAGAAAATTATCATTTTAAGGTTAGCAAGGAGTTGTCTAGTACTTAAACCATGTATTGTACTTTTGAGGAGTGGCTATTGTATTCCTTGTAAATTGATTAAAAGCATGTAGATGATTTTTCAGTTTTTCTGATCAACAAACACAGCATGTGAAACGGACAATTTTTACTGGATGTTGCATACATGCGTGAATCTAATTCCATTTGAAATTTACATCACTTGAAATTTACATCCTGCGAGACACAAAATTGATTGACAAGTTGTACCATTACACATTGTCTCAAAATAATAGGGTATATAGCAGCTTTGTCAAGGTAGGAAGAATTTTTAAAAGATCCGATTGTTCAAAATTTTTTTGTGGTTTGATGGTTTTGACTGATCTGTTGTTGTCTGTTCTTTCAACAGGCCATCAAAAACACCACTCTGTCTCTAAAAATGTCAATATTACGGTGAATATCAGCCAGGTGCCTATATATGTTATCAAAAGATTATTTTATTTATTTCTTTGATTTTACTTTGTAATATCTCGTAAATGTGTTTTGCAGTCTCATCTGGAATGTAAACAAATGTGACGTGACAGTCGTTTTTGTTTACCTATGATAATGTAGTTCCGGATTGTGTATTGCATTTTATATGTAGTCATACACGGAGTGACAAAATTTTTTGACATTCATTGTCAGTAATAATTACAACGGCTCTCAAGCTTGCAGCTATGGGGATTTCTCAAGGCAAATGAAAATATACATGTATATATGTTTTATAACAATATAAATCACCTAACATTAAGATGTATTGTGTATAAGCAGTAAAACCCCATAATGCCAATCAACAACTTTGCTATACCACAATACTTCATTTAGATAATACAAGTACCAATATAAACTATATATATATATATATATAAATATATATATATATATATATATATATATATATATATTTGTATATATATGTACATAATTATGAAGTAAAAGATATTGAACAGTGGGGGTATCAAAAACTTCTACTGTACTTGATAGAATGAAAGCTAAATACTCTGTAACAAAACAATATAAGAATTCTATCTAATTCTTTAACATTTTTACTATTTATATCTAAAAACTACCAAATAAGGTCTGTTTTATGCTTTAAGTTTTAATATTGTTGCTATGGGAGTTTTACATGTTGAAAAAAATTGTAAATAAATTATCCTTTCTAAAGACATTTTTTATGATTTAGGATCGAAAGGTGATTTTTGACAAAACTTAATCATACAATTCTTTACAATTAGTAAATTTATTGACATTTCTATGAAAATTTAACAAAATGATCTGTCACAAATAGAGTGCCAGATATCTGAGACTGAATGAATACATGTATACATTAAATGTTTGAACAAACAAGAGCTTTTAAATGAAGTGCAGAAAACACAAGGTAAATATATCATACATAACACACGGTCTGAGGTGTATGTATCATACGTAACACAGTCTGAGGTGTACGTATCATACATGACATACAGTCTGAGGTGTACAGATTATACATAACACACAGTCTGAGGTGTACGTATCATACAAAACCCCCAGTTTGGGGTTTATGTATAATGCATAACACACAGTCTGAGGTATATGTATCATACATAACACAGTCTGCAATGTACATATCATACATAACACACAGTCAGAGGTGTATGTATCATAGGTAATACAGTCTGAGGTGTATGTATCATACATAAAACACAGTCTGAGGTGTCGTATCATACATAACACACAGTCTGAGGTGTATCTATCATACATAACACAGTCTGAGGTGTATGTATCATAGGTAATACAGTCTGAGGTGTATGTATCATACATAAAACACAGTCTGAGGTGTCGTATCATACATAACACACAGTCTGAGGTGTATCTATCATACATAACACAGTCTGAGGTGTATGTATCATACGTAACACAGTCTGAGGTGTATGTATCATACATAACACAGTCTGAGGTGTATGTATCATACATAACACACAGTAAGAGGTGTATGTATCATACATAACACACAGTCTGAGGTGTATCTATCATACATAACACAGTCTGAGGTGTATGTATCATACATAACACAGTCTGAGGTGTATGTATCATACATAACACAGTCTGAGGTGTATGTATCATACATAACACACAGTCTGAGGTGTATGTATCATACATAACACAGTCTGAGGTGTACGTATCATACATAACACAGTCTGAGGTGTATGTATCATACATAACACACAGTCAGAGCAGGGCTCAGGAAAACTTTGACTGAGGTGTCGGACATTTTTTTTCAAAGCAACTTACAAACTTACAACCGATGCAATGAAAAGAAAAAAAAAAAAAAAAAAAAAAAAAAAAACACCGTTGTTATTGACTATTGTAGAAGTTTTTTTTTAAAAGGGTTTAACTACCACAAAGTTATTTAAATAAATATATATGGTCAGACTTATATGTCCACATATTAAAGTGTTGATTTTGAACTGTCGGCGTTGACGATACATGGCGTGACGGCCATCTTTGTTTATTGACAATCGCGCATTTTCGTTTTCCCGAAGTTACACGAACTTTACTGAACCCCATTTTGAGACCTCTGATTTTATTTAGACTTTTTTAAAATTATTTATTTATAACTAAACAGTTTGCCAAGACCGTACTATGCGCGTTGTATTATTATTTAACATCCCGCGTGGAACCTCTTTGAAATAGTCCGACGACCATGACCTTCAAGGACTCGTTCTCAGCTGTTTATGGCTTCCGTCTGTTAAGCGATGTGATTACTTAATAAACAACTTATCAACTAAAGTAATGATGATTCGGACGATGAAACAAAAGGAACAGATTGAGACCATGGATTTTAACTGATTAATAAACAAAAGCCTAATTATAAGATCTGTATTATTTATTGAAAATGACTGACAGGTGATAGCAAAGAATACTCGAGTAAAATAATGACCGATTAACATATTTATTTACGTGTCCGATTAACTGAATTCTATCTTTAAACTAAAAATGTCGAACAAGCTATATTTCACATCGGACAAAAATATTTTTTGTCGGACATGTCCGGCAAATATGACCGTTTCTGGACCCCTGAGTCAGAGGTGTATGTATCATACATAACACAGTCTGAGGTGTATGTATCATACATAACACAGTCTGAGGTGTATGTATCATACATAACACACAGTCTGAGGTGTATGTATCATACATAACACAGTCTGAGGTGTACGTATCATACATAACACAGTCTGAGGTGTATGTATCATACATAACACACAGTCAGAGGTGTATGTATCATACATAACACAGTCTGAGGTGTACGTATCATACATAGCACACAGTCAGAGGTGTATGTATCATAGGTAATACAGTCTGAAGTGTTTGTATCACGCATAAAACACAGTCTGAGGTGTATGTATCATACATAACACACAGTCTGAGGTGTACATATCATACATAGCACACAGTCAGAGGTGTATGTATCATAAGTAATACAGTCTGAGGTGTATGTATCATATGTAATACAGTCTGAGGTGTATGTATCATATGTAACACACAGTCTGAGGTGTATGTATCATACATAACACAGTCTGAGGTGTATGTATCATACATAACACAGTCTGGTGTATGTATCATACGTAACACAGTCTGAGGTGTATGTATCATACATAACACAGTATGAAATGTACATATTATGCATAACACAGTCGGAGGTGTACGTATGATACATAACACACAGTCTGAGGTGTACATATTATATACAGATCTGGGGTCCGGAAACGGTCATATATGCCAGACATGTCCGACAAAAAATATTTTTGTCCGATGTGAAAAATCACTTGTCGGACATTCAGTTAATCTGACACATAAATAAATATGATTGTCGATCATTATTTTACTCGAGTATTGTTTGCTATCACCTGTCAACCGTTTTCCATTAATACTACAGATCTTATAATTAGACTTTTTTTTATTAATCAGTTACAATCCATGGTCTCAATCTATTCCTTTTGTTTCATCGTCCGAACCCTCATTAATTTTGTTGTTAAGATGTTTATTGAGTTATCACATCGCTTGACAGACGGAAGCCATAAACAGCTGATAACGAGGGTTGATCCTTGAAGGTCATGGTCGTCGGACTATATCAAAGAGGTTCGACACAGAATGTCAAATAAGACTACGACGCGCATCATATAGGTCTTGGCAAACTGTTTAGTTATAAATAAATAATTTTAAAAAGTCTAAAAACAATCAAAGAGGTCTCAAAATTAGGTTTAGTAAAGTTTGTGTAACTTCGGAAAAACGAAAATGCATGATTGTCAATAAACAAAGATGGCCATCAAACCTTGTGTCGTCAAAGCCGACAAAAATCGACACTATGTGGACACATGAGCCTGACCACATGTAACTAAATAACCGCTACGCAGTAGTTAAATCCTTTTAAACATCTAATTGATATTAAAAATTTAAATCTTTTCAATACATCGTCAATACTATTTAATAAGTTTGCTAAATTCACAACAAAGGTGGTACGTTTTTTTGTTTTTTTTTTTTGCTTTACACAGCATCGGTGGTACGGTTGCTTTGAAAAAATGTCCAACACCCCAGTCAAAGTTTTCCGGAGCCCTGATATAGATGTACATATCATACATTACAAACAATCTGAAGTGTTTGTATCACACATAAAACACAGTCTGAGGTGTATGTATCATACATAACACACAGTCTGAGGTGTATGTATCATACATAACACAGTCTGAGGTGTATGTATCATACATAACACACAGTCTGAGGTGTATGTATCATACATAACATACAGTCTGAGGTGTAACATAGGTGAACGTATCATACATTACACACAATCTGAAGTGTTTGTATCACACATAACACACAGTCTGAGGTGTATGTATCATACATAACACACAGTCTGAGGTGTATGTATCATACATAACACAGTCTGAAATGTATATATCATACATAACACAGTCAGAGGTATACGTATGATACATAACACACAGTCTGAGGTGTACATATTATATATAGATGTACGTATCATACATTACACACAATCTGAAGTGTTTGTATCACACATAAAACACAGTCTGAGGTGTATGTATCATACATAACACACAGTCTGAGGTGTATGTATCATACATAACACAGTCTGAGGTGTATGTATCATACATAACACACAGTCGGAGGTGTACGTATCATACATGACATACAGTCTGAGGTGTATGTATCATACATAACATACAGTCTGAGGTGTACATATTATATATAGATGTACGTATCATACATTACACACAATCTGAAGTGTTTGTATCACACATAAAACACAGTCTGAGGTGTATGTATCATACATAACACACAGTCTGAGGTGTATGTATCATACATAACACAGTCTGAGGTGTATGTATCATACATAACACACAGTCTGAGGTGTATGTATCATACATAACACAGTCTGAGGTGTATGTATCATACATAACACACAGTCGGAGGTGTACGTATCATACATGACATACAGTCTGAGGTGTATGTATCATACATAACATACAGTCTGAGGTGTACATATTATATATAGATGTACGTATCATACATTACACACAATCTGAAGTGTTTGTATCACACATAAAACACAGTCTGAGGTGTATGTATCATACATAACACACAGTCTGAGGTGTATGTATCATACATAACACAGTCTGAGGTGTATGTATCATACATAACACACAGTCTGAGGTGTATGTATCATACATAACATACAGTCTGAGGTGTACATATTATACATAGGTGAACGTATCATACATTACACACAATCTGAAGTGTTTGTATCACACATAACACACAGTCTGAGGTGTATGTATCATACATAACACACAGTCTGAGGTGTATGTATCATACATAACACACAGTCTGAGGTGTATGTATCATACATAACACAGTCTGAAATGTACATATCATGCATAACACAGTCAGAGGTATACATATGATACATAACACACAGTCTGAGGTGTACATATTATATATAGATGTACGTATCATACATTACAAACAATCTGAAGTGTTTGTATCACACATAAAACACAGTCTGAGGTGTATGTATCATACAAAACCCCCAGTCTGAGGTGTACTTATTATATGTAACACACAGTCTGAGTTGTATGTATCATACATAACACACAATCTGGGGTGTATGTATCATACATAACACACAGTCTGAGGTGTATGTATCATACATACATAACACACAGTCTGGGGTGTATGTATCATACATAACACAAAGTCTGAGGTGTATGTATCATACATACATAACACACAGTCTGAAGTATTCGTATCATACATAACACAGTCTCAGGTTTATGTATCATACATAACACACAGTCTGAGGTGTAGGTATCATAGCTACTTCAGATATAATGGGTACATGTATACAGTACTTCAGATCAATGTAGCACTTAAGACTCAAAACTTTAGTGTGAAATGTAACATACTACAACATTACACATAACTTGAAGTTCACATATATAGGAATATTTTCCTGTGTTAACTCTTATGATGTATCATGTAATATCAGACAATATTTACAAATACAAATTATATGTATAATCCAGACAGATTCAAATGAGTAACATACATCATCGCAAACTATTACATACACAATGTGTAAAATTCACACCCACATTACACATAAACTACAAATAAAGTCTGAGTGAAGCATTTTGCGATAAAATGTATTATATATAAAGGTGTTTATACATGAATAATCTACAAATATCACCATAAACAGGTAACACATGGGTGCTTATCTACAATTGGGGTATTTAACACACACACACACACACACACACACACACACACACACTTATAAACTACCTAATAACAATTAGACATCACAATTCAGACTTATTTACATAATTTGTCAATAAATGTTGTGATTTTTAAAATAATACCTAACTTACTTTACTACAAGCTATAAAACTTTTGATAAGCAATATCTTTCATTAGCTCTATATAACCTCACTTCATTATAAGCTATAAAATGTTTTTGATAAGTGATACCTCTTACTAGCTCTATACTTAATGCTAATATTAATTTAAATCTTAATTATTGTACATCATAGGAATTCATGAATTTTGGATTTAGATTTAAATTTGAAAGTTATTTATTCAGAAGAAAATTTGTAGAAAATGTCAGATGTAACACTAAAAACTTTAAATGCATAATACTTTTTTTAATGGATTTTTAAAATTTATGATCAGAGCTAAAAAGTGGTAATACATCAAAAGCACTCACGTTATCAAATGTAAATTAAAATATTGAATATACATGTAGTTTTCCTTTGACAAATATACCATGTATACCCTGTAAGCAAGCAAGGCTAACTTAATGTCCTCATGTTAAATATTTACATTTTGTACAGAACTAAAACATTACTAGATAAAATCTCCACCTATCCATTATCCAATCAGCCAATGACAGATTTGGATTTCTTGAACAAGATAATTTCAATCATATTTACAATAGACACTAAACACAATAGCTTATAATACCATGTATTACAAGAGGTGTTCAAATGACAAAAAAACATTCACAAGTTTTTTTTTTCTACTGATTAATGACAAATCTAAACATACCACTAGAACTGATTGTGTACAGCAATCATACTTCATTTACAATGATGAATAGGGAATAATATTATCAACTATAAACTTTGTACTTCATATATGTATATACTTGTAAACTGGCCCAAAGAACACAAATCATTAATAATCACAGAAAAAACGGAACCAGTAATCTCTGGTCAAGTTTATGATTTCAATTTTATAAAACCCCTCATTTACAAATTTTTTCCAAGAAACACTTTGGAACATTAAATTTTTGTGATTTCTAAAATCTGAAATGTAGTCAGTTAATGTACATAATTTAATTTTCACACAAATAAAGATTCATTAGCACAGTGTGAACACCTTGTGTAAGTGGTTTACAGTACCTCACAATTATGATGTGGATTTAAAATGTTAAACAAGTTATCAGAAAAAATTCAGATTGTTTGGACACCAACTTCAGTATAAAAAAACAAATTTGTCAAAACTTTATTATCAGTCCTTTAGAAAATTTATCCAAAAACTTATATAATGTTTATGGACAGAGACAATGATAGTAAAATGTATGCAAGATAAAGTCACTCAATTATAGAATAAAAACATCAGTTTAACAGTTATCTACAAAGCCAAAAAACAACAATACAATCATTGTTTGTGTATAAATAAATGTTCTGACCAAGGAGAACTTTTATAGGGATGGCAGCCATTTAGCTGTTTTCATATTTTTTTATTATGCTATTATTTTTTTAGTTAAATTGCTGACCAAAAATGATTTGTCTGTTTGTCTTTTTTAACAGTAAAATATAGATCTAAATAGTTCCTGCTGTCTTGCAGATGTACATAGGAACATACAAGGATAGATTCTCAATCTCTAATTCAGAAGAATACTGAAACCATAAAAGAACTATGGTGAGATGAGATCTAGCTCAAATGTCACCTAACAGGGTACATTATTTTTTAAATACAGTTTCTAAAATGCTGATTTGAGTAGTGTAAGAACTATGCTGTGTTGTCTGATGAACTTAGCCGTGGTATTTTAGTTGAGGTATTGGATTCTGAAGTATCTAAACTGGCTTTACTGGAATCACGTTTTTTACTAACATTCTGAAAGAGAAAGATAAGAATTAACTAGTTACCAAGTTAATTAAGATGGCATTTAAGGTTAAGTTAAATCTACAAAAGAAAAGAAAAAAAAAAAAAAAAAATGGTCTGGTTGCTTATATATTCAGTAATGAAATCTTCATTCCTCAAAAACAATAAATGGTTGTGAAAAATATAATTATCATGTTGCATGTGCATAAATCTATTACAAGGAATATAATAATCCCTTAGAAATAATTCCTTACTAAATTGCATCTTTTTGTAATTGTGGTTTATTTTACATGTACTTCTAGAGTTATATTACCTTATTGTTCCACTGTTGATGTAAATATCATAATACTTCTAGAGTTATATTACCTTATTGTTCCACTGTTGATGTTAATATTGTAATACTTCTAGAGTTATATTACCTTATTGTTCCACTATTGATGTAAATATCATAATACTTCTAGAGTTATATTACCTTATTGTTCCACTGTTGATGTAAATATCATAATACTTCTAGAGTTACATTACCTTATTGTTCCACTGTTGATGTAAATATCGTAATAGTATTATTGTTTTCTCTGTTGTTATCACTGTAAAATCAAATAAATAATTATGTTCAGGGAAGTAGGCAAGGAGAGCATCAATATAAATAACAACATTTTGTGCTAATAACATTTTAACAAAAAGTTACCAAAAAAATCTCCATCAAATGCCCAGAGTTCTGTTCTACTTTGTATATACCAAATTTGAACCAAACTGATCATCAAATAAGCATGTAATGACTATTTTTGCTGTTTTTTTCTACTTATAGAAACAACATGCAGCCATCTTAGATTTGGAATCTGGCTAAAAATCACAAACTTAAATCTACTCCACCTAGGGACCTTCCACAACACCAAATTTAGTTTCTTCTAATCAAATGGTTTCAGAGAAAAGATTGAAGTTTACAAATATGTGCATGGATGCATGCCATTAACTTAGCTGCCTATACAAATAGGCAACAAAGAGTGATCACAGACAACAAACCTTAAATGTTATAAATAAATCATTTAACAATGGGTATGTCTATTTATGATGGATATCTAACATATATACACAGTACATTCATTGTATCAAGTCTACAAATCCTCAACTTTGATGCACCTCAGACATTCTACAACAGGTGTGAAACAGTTTTTATTAATCAGATAATATATTTTAAAATGTTAATGTCAATTTGACATTTACTTTTAATAATGTCATTTTTATAAAACAAGAGGTCCAAGATGGCCCTAATTTGCTCACCTGAGTTTAAATGTCTTGATAATACCTGGTAAGTCATAACATGTTGCCTCAATAGAAGTGGTTTCAGGGATCATTATTTTTATTGTTTTGGTTTTTAGCTATGTAGGTCACTGTGAATTACTTTTGGTAGCCATAGCAACCAGAAACACAAATGTGAATGGCAATGGTCTTTAGATTCTATTGACTAATATGAATGAAATGTGACCAGTAGTGTCTGAGAAGAAGTCTTTTGATGGATGGATGGATGGATGGATGGCAGAGTGCCCATCCATAACAAAAGCTCACATGAGCAATTTTCAGACCCGGATTTAAGACTTTACAGATTTGACACATTAATTAAAATATTTTTAAAAAAACTGTAAATTATTTAAACAAGAAGCCCATGGGCCTTAACACTCACCTGAGGATATGTCCACAAGACAACATAATTGGTACTGAAACTTTACAAGTTTTCTCAACTTACGAACTGCCACAAAACTTAATCAGAAATATATCCACTCACATTTCATTTAAATAAGTAGCTTATATAATATGCATGAAGTAACTGTAATGCAATCAATAATTTCCAAATCATTAACAAATTTCAGTATACTTATGCAACTATGTCCTTGACCTTTGAACATATATGACCTTGAATCATATATGATCGTTGTCACATTATCTACAATATTCTAAATACATGCCTCTACAAAAAGTTAATAGTTTTGAAGATAATTAGCGATTTTTGTCTTCTTTTGCAGCTGTGACCTTGATCTTTGAACACATGACCTTGAACCATATATCAAAATGATTGTCATATCAATACCTACAATATTCTAATATACATGCCAATACAAAAAGTTAAAGTTTTCAAGATAATAAGCAATTTATGACTTCTTTTGCAGCTGTGACCTTGACCTTAGAACACAAGACCTTGAACCATATATCAAAATGATCATTGATGCAATACCAACAATATTCTAATATATATGCCTATACAAATAGTTAACAGTTTTCAAGATAATTACGAATTTAAGTTTTCTTTTGCAGCTGTAACCTTGACCTTTGAACATATGACCTTAAACCATATATCAAAATGATCGTCATGTCGATACCAACAATATTCTAATATAAATGCCTATACAAAAAGTTAATAGTTTTCAAGAAAATTAGCAATTTAAGTCTTCTTTTGCAGCTATGACCTTGACCTTTCAACATATGACCTTGAACCAAATATCAAAATGATCATTGCTGCAATTCCTACAATATTCTTATATATATGCCTATACAAAAAGTTAATAGTTTTCAAGATAATTAGCAATTTAAGTCTTCTTTTGCAGCTGTGACCTTGATATTTCAACATATGACCTTGAACCATATATCAAAATGATTGTCTTGTCAACACCAACAATATTCTAATATACATGTCTATACAAAAAGTTAATAGTTTTAAAAGATAATTAGCCATTTATATCTTCTTTTGCAGCTGTGACCTTAAACTTTCAACATATGACCTTGAACCATATATCAAAATGATCGCCATATCAATACCTACAATATTCTAATATACATGCCTATACAAAAAGTTACAGTCAAACTTCGGTTATTCGAAATTCTATTATTCGAATACCTTAGGTTATTCTAAGTTCTCTGTAGGTCCCGACCGCCCTGCACTATAACTTCTTATTAAAAAACTTCGCTTATTCGAACTTCGTAATTCGAATACCCGCGATTATTCGAACCTAATTTGAGTCCTAAGTTAGACTTTTCAGTAGAAATATACCCCCAAAAATTCGAAGTTGACATTTTTATTCATTTCTGAAATGAAACAACTCTCACCTGTACAATTTAATACAAACGAGTATGGTTTCACCTTTACCCATTTATGTTACCCAAGCGTAACTGATGGTTTTTTGTAGACATGCGTACCCCATGTATTGTCCATTGTAAGCCATGTTGATCATCAGTCATAATTATTCAATCAAACAGTAATTATAATCCCAGGTAATAGAAAATGAGCTGCACGTGTGTAGCGATACTCAAGTAAACGATAAAAAGAATTCTGTTGACCACAGTTACCATCATAATTTAAAAAAAAAAAAACAGCATCTGAATATTAATTTGATATTTTATATAGCCTAGTCAGGGAATTTTAAAAAAATCATTATTTCGTAATAAAGTTGACAGAGACAGTTTTCTGCCTTATTCACATTTCAATTCTAGAAATTTTATAGACCTGTCCCGTTTCGTTTAAAATTCTGTAAAATCATAAAAACGTGAATTGCGTGCATAAAAAGCATGGTGTACTTTCTCTGGATGGCTGTACTTACGGTGTCGTATGTATTACCACGCGTGTTTGATTTTGTACCAGATGGTATTAATTTTTTATTTTATAGAAATAAAATTAATATTTCTGTTTTTATTAAATTAATAATGATAGGTCATGACATTATTCATTATAGACTGACACCGATAAAACACTTTCAATGTGCAATAGAATAGAATACTGTTGTATCTTAAGATGACGTAAGGTGGATCGACGTTTCGAACCCCCTGATTATTCGAACCTAAAATGAAGACCCTTAAACTTCGAATAATCAAGTTTGACTGTAATAGTTTTTAAGATAATTAGCAATTTATGTCTTCTTTTGCAGTTGTGACCTTGATCTTTGAACATATGACCTTGAACCATATATCAAACTGATCATTGTCACAATACCTAAAATATTCTAATATACATGCCTATACAAAAAGTTTATAGTTTTCAAGCTAATGCACAATTTTAGTCTTTATAAGCCAAAAATAACATTTCAGGGGCAACAACTCCTACACGGATTATCATATAGTTACAAAACTTGGTACCTTTTTAAATTTTGTCATGCTGAACATTTTAACAATGTTTTGATTTCATATAACTCTTAATATTTGCAAGAAAATTGCCTAAAACTGCAAAAATCAGAAATTAGGTCATGACCTTGATTTGTGACCTTGACCCTATTTTAAAGGTAATTTCAAGAAAAAGTCAAAACTGAAAACCCCATGTCAATATCTGTTCAAATAGTCAAGTTATAACAATTTGAAGCCATTTTATGAAATTTTTAAAATTAAACGTCAAAACGCGTAACCCATTTTTCGACCAAATTTCACCAAATGAACAAACTATAGGCTTAAGACCCTAGAGAAGCCAAATATCACATCAGATTTTTTCTCCCATCATCGGTTTTGGAGAAGAAGATTTTTTAAGATTTTTGGACCCACACCTGCACGCACATACACACGCTGCGCCATGCCATAAGCAGGTGAGCTAAAAAAATTGTTCAATTAGTTTAAATTATGTCACATAACAGTGATTTTGTAAAACAAAACAAAAAATATTTCAAGGTTTTAGCTATATCTACATATCAGTCAGTATCACATGTATTTCAAAAAATAATAATTACACTAAAAAGTAAAAATTCATAAATATCTCTTCCATGCACCATTGTAAGTCATAAAATTCAGAAATTTAAAAAAAAGAAAAAGAAAAAAAAAGTGGCCTCACTGGGATTTGAACCCTCAACCCTTGGGTTGCTAGAATTGAAAATGAAAAAAAGTCGAAAAAAGTGACTTGTATTTTACAGAATTTCATGAAAATTGTCAAACATATGTTTCTTCACATAAGAAAAAGATGTTTGGAAAAAAGAATTCACCTAAATTTATTCATTATTGTAATTTTGGTAAAAAAGTACTATTTACAATGTATTAAAAATAAACGCAAAAACGCGTAACCTAATTTTTCACAAAAATTATCGAAATTCTTAGTATACAAGATGCTTTACATGCCAAATATCACATCAGATTTTATCTCAGTGAAGTGGTTTTGGAGAATTTTTTTAGGTTGTCAACAACGTAGGACCTACATTTGGTAGCTATTGCAATCTAAAATGTAAAAGTTCATAAAATCTCTTCCATGCACCATTGTAAGTCATAAAATTCAGAAATTTAAAAAAAAAAAAAAGAAAAGAAAAAAAAAAGTAGCCTCAGTGGGGTTTGAACCCTTGACCCTTGGGTTGCTAGAATTGAAAATGAAAAAGGTAAAAAAAAAGCGACTTGTACTTTACAGAATTTCATAAAAAAATTGTCAAACATTATGTTTCTTCACATAAGAAAATGATGTTTGGAAAAAGAATTCACCTAAATTTATTCATTATTGTAATTTTGGTAAAAAAGTACTATTTACAATGTATAAAAAATAAATGCAAAAATGCATAACCTAATTTTTCACAAAAATTATTGAAATTCACAAACTTGATATATAAGATGCTTTAGATGCCAAATATCACATCAGATTTTATCTCAGTGAAGTGGTTTGGAGAAGAAGATTTTTTAAGGTTTTCAACTATGTAGGTCAATGTGACCTACATTTGGTAGCTATGGCAACCAAAAACACAAATCTGAAAGGCAATGTTCTATATATGCTTTTGACCAAGTTTGAACAAAATGTAACCAGAAGTTTCTGAGAAGAAGTTGTTTGAAGCAATTGTTGACAGACGGACGACGGAGGGTCTGCCTCTATTGATAGTAATAGCTCACATGAGCACTTTGTGCTCAGGTGAGCTAACAAGTTATTATCAATACATTACCTTGTTCTGAAGGATGTTCTTTAGTTGAAATATAAACACCTGGTTTTCTCATCTATAAAAGAAGAAATTTTTTATTCAGAACCATTTTTTTTTACTTTGATTCACTTTAAACATATAACATGACTGTGTAGATGATATGTACTAATAGGTTTTTGGCATTTTATCTAGAACAATACTTTAGTTTCTCTGTTTTTCAGAAATTATGTGTTATTAATGTGTTTGTCAATTTTTAGGTTTACAAAAATGAATATTTTCTATAAATTTGGATTCCCTGCCAGTGCCAGTGGCTACTTCTAATGATACACATTTACGTTCAAAAATACTGTATATGCATCTCCTATTTATTTATTGTTCATTCATTCGAACATTTATTCATTCATTCATTTTAGACTTTTCAGTTTTGGAGAAATATTTCCGACCATATTTCCCACTGAAAACTTCAAAGGATTATAGCTCTACAGAACAAGAGGCCCAAAAGGGCCTGTGGAGCTCAACTGACAAAAATGGTTCTTGTGCCTTCATTTATATAAACTCAGTACAAGGACTTGAACTGCATTAAATGCTAAATATAAAAGCTGTAGGCCTTACAGTTTCAGAGAAGAATATTTTGAAATTTGACTTCCCACATAAGTATATGTAGATATATGTGCCCCTTGGTGGGACCAAAAATGGACCGGGGGCCACCATTTGTACAAACCTGGTAAAGGGACTTGAGCTAATGTTAAATGCCAAATATAAAAGCATTATGCCTTACAGTCTCAGAGAAAAAAAATTTTAAATTTGATTTCCAATATATACATATGCAGATATATGGACCCCTGGGGTCGGGCCGAAAATGGACCAAGGGGCACCATTTGTACAAACTTGGTAAAGGGGCTCAAGCTGATATTAACTGCCAAATATGAAAGCTTAAGGCTTCATGGTTTTAGAGAAGAAGATTTTCAAAGTTGATTTTCCATTATAAGCCATATATGCATATGCAGATATATGGACCCCTGGGGTTAGGCCAAAAATAGACCGGGGGCCACCATTTGTACAAACTTGGTAAAGGGGCTCAAGCTGATATTAACTGCCAAATATGAAAGCTTAAGGCTTCATGGTTTCAGAGAAGAAGATTTTCAAAGTTGATTTTCAATTATAAGCCATATATGCATATGCAGATATATGGACCCCTGGGGTGGGGCCAAAAATAGACCGGGGGCCACCATTTGTACAAACTTGGTAAAGGGGCTCAAGCTGATATTAACTGCCAAATATGAAAGCTTAAGGCTTCATGGTTTTAGAGAAGAAGATTTTCAAAGTTGATTTTCAATTATAAGCCATATATGCATATGCAGATATATGGACCCCTGAGGTGGGGCCAAAAATAGACCGGGGGCCACCATTTGTAAAAACTTGGTAAAGGGGCTCAAGCTGATATTAACTGCCAAATATGAAAGCTTAAGGCTTCATGGTTTTAGAGAAGAAGATTTTCAAAGTTGATTTTCCATTATAAGCCATATATGCATATGCAGATATATGGACCCCTGGGGTTAGGCCAAAAATAGACCGGGGGCCACCATTTGTACAAACTTGGTAAAGGGGCTCAAGCTGATATTAAATGCCAAATATGAAAGCTTAAGGCTTCATGGTTTCAGAGAAGAAGATTTTCAAAGTTGATTTTCAATTATAAGCCATATATGCATATGCAGATATATGGACCCCTGGGGTGGGGCCAAAAATAGACCGGGGGCCACCATTTGTACAAACTTGGTAAAGGGGCTCAAGCTGATATTAACTGCCAAATATGAAAGCTTAAGGCTTCATGGTTTTAGAGAAGAAGATTTTCAAAGTTGATTTTCCATTATAAGCCATATATGCATATGCAGATATATGGACCCCTGGGGTTAGGCCAAAAATAGACCGGGGGCCACCATTTGTACAAACTTGGTAAAGGGGCTCAAGCTGATATTAACTGCCAAATATGAAAGCTTAAGGCTTCATGGTTTCAGAGAAGAAGATTTTCAAAGTTGATTTTCAATTATAAGCCATATATGCATATGCAGATATATGGACCCCTGGGGTGGGGCCAAAAATAGACCGGGGGCCACCATTTGTACAAACTTGGTAAAGGGGCTCAAGCTGATATTAACTGCCAAATATGAAAGCTTAAGGCTTCATGGTTTTAGAGAAGAAGATTTTCAAAGTTGATTTTCAATTATAAGCCATATATGCATATGCAGATATATGGACCCCTGAGGTGGGGCCAAAAATAGACCGGGGGCCACCATTTGTAAAAACTTGGTAAAGGGGCTCAAGCTGATATTAAATGCCAAATATGAAAGCTTAAGGCTTCATGGTTTCAGAGAAGAAGATTTTCAAAGTTGATTTTCAATTATTAGCCATATATGCATATGCAGATATATGGACCCCTGGGGTTAGGCCAAAAATAGACCGGGGGCCACCATTTGTACAAACTTGGTAAAGGGGCTCAAGCTGATATTAACTGGCTTTAGCCAGTTGAGCTAAAAATGACAAACCAACTCAGGTGAAGATTAAAGACATCTTTTAACACTTTTGATACTGGGCACTATAATTTTGGAAGATTTCATTTGAACAAGAATTTCCAGTTAAAAAATTTGAAGAGCTATTACTGCAAGAAAAATTGGCAAACCAACTTGAGTTAATAGTATGTGCATCTCCTAATAATTGTTGATGCTTTTGCACCACATTTTAACTTTGGATAAATAATTTTAAAATTACTTTCTGAAAAATTATTTTTCACTGAAAATAATGAAGGGCCATCATTTTAAAGAAAACAAGTAAGGAATAACAAGCATGAGAATGAATATTCATCCAAGTATGAAAATGAAATATGAGGGTATGAGGACTGAGTGAAGTAGGCATAAGGGAGGGGGGGGGGAGATATGTCCCTAAATCCTTAACCCAAACCATTTTTTTTAAATCATGACAGGAACCTTGCACAAAAAAAGACCAACTTACACCTACAGTAGAGTTTGGCTATAACGAAGTCCAGGGGACGGCTTAATGGGCTTTGTTATAGGCATATTACACCTATTAATATGAAGATATAAAATTAGCAAATTTAGCGGGAATCAGTTGAAGTCAAAATCAAAACTGACTTTACATCATATTTATTCTTATTTTGTACAGTTAAAGTGTCATTGTGATTGCAAGATATTTTACTGCACTGAATGCAAAATGGAATGGAAACAAACATAACACAGAAAAAAGCCAGAAGGAAGAGAACATCAGAATTTGTGAAAAAATAGCATGTTAAAGCTTATTTATATATACATGTATCTGTCATGACTCTAATCTTTGACAACAGCTTCATTAAGATAAACAATGCTTGACATCGAAAAAGTTAATATCTACATTGAAATTTTTCAAAATATAGCTATAAAGCAACAAAAGTACAAAGGCATAATTAGGTCATGACTTTGACCTTGATTAAATGTTGACACTTCATACACCAACTAAAAACAGTTGTTGAGGATATACGGTACATGAATTTACATAATGTGGCAAACTAACAACAGTTGTTTAGGATATATTTACATAATATGGCAAACTAACAACCGTTGTTTAGGATATATTTACATAATATGGCAAACTAACAACCGTTGTTTAGGATATATGGTACATGTATTTACATAATATGGCAAACTAACAACCGTTGTTTAGGACATACATGTATAAATTTACATAATGTGGCAAACTAACAATGGTTGTTAAGGATATATTTACATAATATGGCAAACTAACAACGGTTGTTTTGGATATATTTACATAATATGGCAAACTAACAACTGTTGTTTAGGATATATGGTACATGTATTTACATAATATGGCAAACTAACAACAGTTGTTTAGGACATACATGTATAAATTTACATAATGTGGCAAACTAACAACGGTTGTTTAGGATATATTTACATAATATGGCAAACTAACAATGGTTGTTTAGGATAGATGGTACATGTATTTACATAATGTGGCAAACTAACAAAGGTTGTTTAGGATATACATGTATAAATTTACATAATGTGGCAAACTAACAACGGTTGTTAAGGATATATTTACATAATATGGCAAACTAACAACAGTTGTTTAAGATATATTTACTTAATATGGCAAACTAACAACCATTGTTTAGGATATATGGTACATGTATTTACATAATATGGCAAACTAACAACAGTTGTTTAGGACATACATGTATAAATTTACATAATGTGGCAAACTAACAACGGTTGTTTAGGATATATTTACATACTAGTAATATGGCAAACTAACAACAGTTGTTTAGGATATATGGTACATGTATTTACATAATGTGGCAAACTAACAATGGTTGTTTAGGATATATGGTACATGTATATACATAATGTGGCAAACTAACAACGGTTGTTTAGGATATATTTACATAATATGGCAAACTAACAACGGTTGTTTAGGATATATGGTAAATGTATTTACATAATGTGGCAATCTAACAATGGTTGTTAAGGATATATTTACATAATGTGGCAAACTAACAACGGTTGTTTAGGATATATTTACATAATGTGGCAAACTAACAACAGTTGTTTAGGATATATTTACATACTTTACAACTTGAGTCTGCATTACATTTAGTAAAGTTATTTTCATTGTAGGATGGCAAACCCTTCAGGAAGTCAGCCTGAAAAAAAAAATCATAGAAATTTAATATCTAAACATGCCAAAACTCTCTGATGAAGATAAAAATTAGCAATCAATTTTTTTTCTTAAAAACCACTTAATTTAAACATTGCAATGCCTGACTGTAGGAGACACTATGTTTGTGACAGTGAAATATGTAATTTTTTTTTCGAGAAAATCTGAATAACTTGAGTATAATTAGGTGTTTTTTCACTTACTTGAGTCTAGAGTCATCACTAAAAATCAATATGCACATCCGCAATTACCATAAATTATTTCTGTAAGAAAGGAAACTTTTGCCTCTATAGAGTTTTTCATGCCAAAAAATAATGGCAATGTTTACACCAGAAATGATATTCTTAGTGATGCATGATGTCATATGCACAAAAGAATCCTGCATTTGTCTTAATTGTTTTTCAACATGTAAAATTCCTATAGTGGCAACTTTTAACTGTGTACAGAAATAAACCATGTTAATCACAGAGAGGCATATCAATTTCCCATTACAACTACACTCAAGTGAGTGAAAAATACTGAACTTAATTAAAAAATATTTGATTTCCTATTAAAATGAAGCATAATTCATTTTCACAAACACAGCGACTTCAACAGTAATTCTTATCATTTATGTAAACGAAGGCTTTCAATCTCCTATGTAAGTCACAAGGCCACACTTAGTCTAATATATATATATTATAAAGCAAATATGATCAAAGAAGACTTGATGTAGAATAACAAGAACAGTTCCATCTCTAAAAAGTCTAACATGTAACTACTAAAACTAGGACTTTCTATACAAAAGTATGGATGTAGCAGAGCCAATATTACTAAAGTATATAGAATTCTGATACAAGTGCATATGGTGTGAATATAAACCAATTTTTCAGTCAAGTAACAGCAGATCATCAATTATCCAGATCAAGAAAGAACACCATGAAACTAATGCAAAACCAAACTTTGCAGCATCGTCTTCAGTCATAGAGTAATAGACAGAATGAGAACCCTACCTATATTGTAAATCCCCCACCATTGTAGTTGAAGTTCAACTTAAACAAGTTTGAATAGGGCATCCAAACAAATTCTACATTACTGTTTATGCCACTGTGTGGCAGTAAATTATGCAAAACTTTCAAAGAAGACCTTATTATATTGAATAAAGTTTTGTATTATTAACTTAGTTGAATCTAGTTATAACTAAAAATACTGTGTTAGCAGCAAGTTTCCTTTCTACAGAAATATTCTATCGGTAAACATATTTTTTTAAATTGAAACTAGACTCAAGTAAGTAAAAAATACAAAACTTAATTCAAGTTAATTGTATTTTCTTTGAAAATTTTGCATAATTCACTGTCACAAACACAGCGACTCCCAACAGTAATTATTGGTGCTATATTTCTACGTAAGAAAAGAATTCATGCAAACTGCTTAAGCACTTCATCTCTAAATGTCAAACGTTATTATATACTGTATCTTGCTTATAATAATAATAATAATAATAATAATAATAATAATAAATCTTTTATTGGTATACTGGATTACAGTGTTCACCATATAACATACATAGTACATACTGTATAAACAAGACTTAAATCAATTAGAGATAGTTACATAAGCTATAATTAGACCTATAAATAAGTTTTACTGCTTCATATAACAACTATAAGTCTGTTCTGTTCCTTACTTTTAAAGTGGTAATGTAATATTTGTAAAAAGCCGGACATTCTGACCATGTTTCAGGATTCAATAATCTTTTTATTTAATTAGAATAATTTGCAGTTGAATTTTGATCAACATTGTTATTTATTTCAATATTGAAAGAGGTTACTAAGTTATTCCTTATGTTATCATATTTAGAACATTCAAGGAGGAAATGAATCTCATTTTCAACCTTTGGACAAAATTTGCAAAGCCTTTTTTCCCTAGTTAGTTTAGGTCTTGTGTATCTGCCTTCTTCAATGTTTAAAAGATGTGTGCTGATTCTCAATTTTGTTACAATTGACTTAATATATTTTGGTTGGTCTAGTAACAGATAACTTGGGATATCCTTAGTACTGTAAACCAAGCTAAATGTTGAAAGTTTACTATCAATAATTTTATTTTTTACATTGTCTAAAAGTAATTTTGGTTTACGAGACAGATAGTCAGAAATTGCAAGCTGAATGTTTTCAGGTTTAAAATTATTATCCAAATTGATTTGGAGCTGTTTAGACAAATTAGAAAGAGTGGAAAACCAACTCTTGTAACCAGCTGTAAATAATTTTTTATCTGTCTCAAAAGCACTATACCGTAATCTGTCATGGTCTAATGTAGTAAGCCTTATGTAGTATTTAAATAGCGCAGTTAGACAAGATACTAGAATGGACTCTCTTTTGCATTCTAATCGGCATGCAATATTACTAGATTGTCTTCTTACCCCTAAAATACATTTCAAAAACTTATGATGTAATTTCTCAAAAGGAAGATTGTCAAAGTTATTAAGATTCAATTTGTAGTCAGAAAGCCAGACTTCACTACCATAACACACAACTGGTTTTATCAGAGTGTCAAAGAGTTTAATGGATGTCATAAATGGAACATCCTCAAAATAAGAGAACTTATTACTTAGGGAGAAAAAAGCCTTTAATCCTTTGTTATATAAGTCAGCTGCAGAATGCTTCAAGTTACCATTATAATAACAAATTATACCTAAGTATTTATATTTCTCTACAATTTCCAAGTTAGAATATCCACATGTAAAACTAAATTTATCATAATCAAGTTTCCCTTTACTAAAAATCATAATTTTTGTTTTTTTTTAGGATTAATAGTTATTCTCCAAGTTTTACAGTACCTATCTAATTCATCTAAACAGTTTTGTAATCCTGTAGCAGATTGTGATAACAGTAAGATATCATCTGCAAACAGCAAATGATTAATGCAATGATGTTCAAGCATTACAGGATTTGTTTTATTATGATCAATAAAAGATTTTTTCATATCATTTATAAAAATATTAAATAATATGGGACTTAAACTATCTCCTTGTTTCAGCCCTCTATCAGTGAGAAAAAGAGCTGAAACATAATCACCCTTACGTATACTAATATGTGTATTAGAATACATATCTTTAATAATATCAAACAATTTACCAGAAATACCAATACTTATGAGTTTATCAAACAATATAATGTCTTAATTCTGATGACAAAGAATGATGAACGTATGCAAAAGTTGTCGGCTTAAATGTCTGGGCGTTATAACCCCCCCCCCCCCCCCACCTTCAAATTATTTAACCTATTGATATCGGAAGTTTCAACAACAATCTGACGTAATTTCTTTTAAAGAATTAAGATATCAGCTTACATGATCAGAAAACTACATACATTTTCATCAAAACATTGTTCTATACTTGCATTTTCTCAAGGTATTATTTACTTACCATGTCTAAATTTATTATTGAGCGCACTTTGTTTGATCAATTAATGTGTATGTCTAGTTTGATCCAGCCACATGATCGAAAATAAATACAAATAATTAAGTTAGATTGATTTGAATATGTAATAAAAGATTGTTTTTCTAAAACACGGGATATTTTTTCTTTAGTCTTCCAACCAGATGATTTATAAAATGGACACAAGAAAGTATATTACACAAAGGTTCATAAATCGAGTGTACCATTGAAATTATAAAAAACAAAAAGGCAAAACTACAAGGTTTCCGGATCTAATTTCAAGAAGGAGAAGACTTAAAAATACCAGAATCCAGTCAATTCTTCTATCTCTGCTCAGGTGAGAAGAAAATACTAGTGTAGCGATATAATAACAGAAAACGAACCGTGAATAGTCCAAGGTAACACTACCTATAGTCAAAAAAAATTCACATAAAGAAAGGACATTTTAAGGATTCTTTAAGCATCATTATTTAAAGCTTCACTTCAGATGTTAAGAGATTAAATGCGTCTGTCAGCTGTCTTTAAGGTCTTTCTTTTAATATCCCCGATGGAACCGAAATTTTAAATGTTCGTTTGAAAGTTTTTCATGATCTTTAAGAAGAAAAAAATAGCATTTGTTTGGAAATATGAATTTATAAATTATGGCGCGTGCATTATTCTTAAATAGAAAAAATGGAAACTAAACATTATCATGAGAGAGAGAGAGAGAGAGAGAGAGAGAGAGAGAGAGAGAGAGAGAGAGAGAGAGAGAGAGAGAGTAAATAAGAATTTTCTCCTAATGAGTTGAGTAATGGTGTTTAACGTCCCAGTCAAGAATATTTCACTTATAATCGACACGTCGCCAGCTATAGGCGAACGTGCAAAAATTTTGACTGTGCGTTGCGCTGATGGCATTATACAGCAGGGATCTTTATCGCGCCACGCCTACAGTGACACGGGACCTCGTTAATTTTAAGTTTCCATCCGAAAGAACCGTGACTAGAAATCATTTCGTAATGCCAAGTGCTTGGCGAAAGAACAGTCACTACCCATTTTCAAGTCTTGGGTCAGACCTGGTCGGGGTTCGAACACACGACCTCCCACATACAGAGGGAGCACTCTACCATCTTAGCTACTTATACCGCAGTGGTTGGTGTTTCAAAGGGTACATGTAGCTGTTTATACACATGTCTCCAGTTTATATATAAGTGATAGAAGTCACCAAGTTGTTTACATTACTGCCCGCTTATGGATAATAGCGCCTCACACCAACACAGATGGTCAAGTTTTTTAAAGCGCCGAACCCGCGCCTCACGGATCACAACGCCTCTGATCCACCAAGTCCGCATCTCGATTAAACAGATTTTAGTTAAAGAATCTTTTAAAATTAGCATGCTGAAGGCACGGATGACTTTATCCGAGAACTAACGGTTTCCTACAGATTATTGACCTTGGGGATAAATCACCATTGCTTCATTCCACTCTCATTGTGGAGGTTTGTATCCTGCTTCCGCCGACTTAAATGAGAAAATGTTAATCAGTTCGCCGAAGGTAACCGATGGTAGTTTTCTTCCGGTACTCTGGTAGTTTCATCATCAAAGATCTGGTCACCTCGATGTATTTGGAAGAACCTTGACTGGGGGCATTGTTTGATCTAACTATCCTACTCGTTTATGTCATGTATGAAAAATACACTATAACATACCCCAATATGCTGCTTGGATTTTTATAATAATAATAATAATAATAATAATAATAATAATAATAATAATAATAGAAGTATTGTTGCATGTAATAAACACTAAAGGATTTTATTGATTAATTTATTTTCTAAAGCCCCTCACCATTTAAAATTTGCAATGTAATTTAACAAAGGAGAGTTAACTTCGGTTTATTGACGCAATGTGTTATGATTTATGGGAAAGTAGTTTTACTGACGTGATATCTGTTTTACAATAGTTCTAAATTCAAATAAAAACAAAAGAAATTACTCTACTTATTTGACATATCTGTTTAATTTACAAAACGTCTGCTTTCAGACCTAATGAGAGGTAATAGTATGAACACTCATTAAAGGGTAGGGACAACTCTTGATGGATAATGTACGAGTAAATTAATGTTTACAATGGTGTTAAATGAATGTTTACAATGGTGTTAAGCTTTTCTTTTTAAATTTGAAATTATTGGCGATTTCTATCTTTCTATCATTTTTTCTCAGGATTTTCTGAAGCATATATTTGATATAAAATGGTAAGAAATGACAACGATAAACAGATGTAACAAAAGATTTTTTGATTAAGACAATGAGATTATGTAGCAGTAAAATGTGGATTTCAACACATCTGTCCAGCAGTTATATTACATCATATTATGTTATTATACAAAAATTAATCAATTTATTGCATTTTATGCAAGAAAAAATGTCATGTTGTTCGGAAAAAGTATAGAAGATGAACACTGATCAAATTTTTTGAACAATATGTATTGGTTCGATCTATTTCAATTGTCAACATTGCCCAAACATTCCATAATAGATTAATACTTCTAACAATTCCTGAAAATATCAGAAGTCCTCAAATATCTAGTATAATAAGCTTCCAGACCTATATTCGCTGGTATAAGTTCACACAATCAACTGAATTAGTTTTTTTTTAAGTGCTTACTTTGCCTTTTGGGTCTGTGATTTAAACACCATTGTATATTTAATAGATATTAACTCAAATCTCGATATACGACTTTATCATGACTTGCTAATTGAAGATTTTCTCTAATGAAACCAAAGACTGTAGACTTTTCTCTCGATTCTTCTTTGATTAATAGTATATTGACGATTTAACAGAGAGACTTTATAATTTCTTTACTAATATACATAGTACAAAGTAAAGCCTTTTCAGTTTTAAATATTCATGAAATGTTCGTGTACGCAATTACCTTGACATGTACCATACACGTTACCATAACAACAGCAACACATTTAAAATTAGTTACATTTCTCAACAAGTGGACAATGGTCCTAAATACTAAACTGGCATATGTATGAACGATAATCTGCATGATATTATTCTTCACGTTTCAAACAATGCTAAAATAGTAGCAAAATGACAGAGGTAAAAACTTGACTTGAACCTTTGAACTTGACCCTAAGTTCAAAGTCTGTACATTGAAACATTAAAACGTAAAATTCCAATTATAAAATCTTTATATATGGTAAAGGTATATAAAGAAGTCAGCAGTTTCGTTTTAGTGAAAAACAATTCCGTTAAATTTTTAATAATTTATCCATGGCATGAATTTTATATTGGAACCTATTTACCTGCTTTAAATTGCGTTTATCGTTTGTTTTTAAGGTGTTTTTAATAGTTTAAAAATCAAAATATAAACAAGAATACAATAATTGAAATTTCTTTATCAAGGACCAATTTGCAAGAATGACAACGAATATTTTTGAAAATGAGCCAAAGAGTATGACGTTAAAACAGTAATTTGTGACAGTTTATTTAAATTATTCGTGCTTATCAGGATTTCTTATCTTAAAAATCTCATAATCATGTATTAGAACTAAACCAAATACTGTTGCTATATTTAAAAATACTTAGACTATCTGTCTAATAAGTCAATGTTTTATATTTGTAAGAATCTCCTTATTAATGCCACCTGTCTGTAAGGTCCACATATTAAGGCCATGTAAGTGGTTTATATATACAGGATTTAATGTATATTTGCTATATAAAAACCGACAATCGTGTAAATCTACAATTCTGTTCTTTTATCATCATCGGAACCTTTGCGTGGATCTGGCCAATCAAACTCTTCCTCATTGTGGTCTGGAGAATGAATTTCAGCAGCTTCTGCCAGTGAAAGTCTCAAATTTGTATTAATATCATGAGGAATGTTTGTGTCTATATCTGTATTATCTTCGTTCACCTTGTTATCATATATGATTGTTTGATCTTTGTTCCTAAATTCAAGTGAATCGTATTCATTTTCACTGTAAGGATTTGTGTCACTTTTTGATACATTTATTATCGTTCTTATTGGCTCTGACTTGGCATATGTAGGATTTGATATCGCCGCCATATTTGTTTCCGTTTTTGGTAAATAAGATACAACCCCTGTTGAGGAAATAGTTAGCGTACCAGTGTCTTCTGGTTGTGAAATGTCATGGAGAGGGTTCTGAACTCTAACGGATCCATCATGGGCATGTTCAAGAATGTCATTATGGAACTGTTCATGATTTGTATTTAAGTTTCTTTGCCACTTTATCACAACTATAACAACTAGAATTATAATAATAATGATCACCAACACTGCTATTACAACTCCTATTATTATTGGTGTATCATTACTCCCAGTTCTTGAGGATACTCCAGTTGTTCCGTCTATTATAACTGTCACTGGTTTGATAGCTACAAAGTAACAATAACCATTGATTAATTTATTAAAAAGTAAAACAACTGTTACAATTTAAATCGATAGCTTTGCAATGTTGATCCACGATTGTTCGAATAAACAAGGGATTCCACAGCTTTTAAAAACTTCAATACAGTAAAATATTTGTCACAACTAAGTAAACCATTTCATTAGACAGATGAAAAAGCTTAAGCTGTAATTGTTTGACTAAAATGTAGTTCCGTAGTTTTTTTAGGTTAAAGAGGGAAACATAAAAAGTTTAAGAGGTGTAATTTTGAACAAAGTGCCTTTACCCCCAAGTGATTAGATGCCTTCACCCCCAGTAATTAGATGCCTCAAGTACTGCAGTTTAGGTGATATTATAACAGATGTAAAAAAAAAAAAAAGGCCCATGGGCCTTAACGCTTCACCTGAAGATATGTCCAATATTGTTTGCAAAGTGCAATAGACAATATATTAAGTACAGAAACTTTAAAAGTTTTCTTAAGAACTCCCACAAAACTTAATCAGAAATATATCCACTCACATTTCATTTATAAGTAGCTTATATAATACGCATGAAGTAACTGTAGTGCAATGAATAATTTCCAAATCATTAATCAATTTCGGTATACTTATACAGCTATGTCCTTGACCTTTGAACATATATGACCTTGAACCATATATGATTGTCATGTCAATACCTACAATATTCTAATATACATGCCTATGCATGAAATTTATAGCTTCAAGATAATTAATAATCTTAGTATTCCTTTGTTGATATGACATTGACCTTTCAACAAATAACCTTAAACGATGTATCAAAATGATCGCCATGTCAATACCTACAATATTGTAATATACATGCCTATACAAAAAGTTAATGGATTTCAAGATAATTAGTAATTTAAGTCTTCTTTTGCACCTGTGACCTTGACCTTTCAACATATGACCTTGAACCATATATCAAAATGATCGTTGTCGCAATACCTACAATATTGTAATATACATGCCAATACAAAAAGTTAATGGATTTCAAGATAATTAGTAATTTAAGTCTTCTTTTGCACCTGTGACCTTGACCTTTCAACATATGACCTTGAACCAGTATATCAAAATGATCGTTGTCGCAATACCTACAGTATTCTAATAAACATGCCTATACAAAAAGTTAATGGATTTCAAGATAATTAGCAATTTAAGTTTTTTTTTTGCAGCTGTGACCTTGACCTTTGAACATATGACCTTGAACCATATATCAAAATGATTGCCATATCAATACCTACAATATTCTGATATACATGCCTATACAAAAAGTTAATAGTTTTCATGATAATTAGAAATTTAAGTCTTTTTTTGCAGCTGTGACCTTGACCTTTGAACATATGACCTTGAACCATATTTAAAAATGATAGTTGTCGCAATACATACAATATTCTAATATACACGCCTATACAAAAAGTTAGTAGTTTCAAGATAATTAGCAATTTAAGTAATTTTTTTTTGCAGCTGTGACCTTGACCTTAAAAACATATGACCTTAAATCTTGTATCAAAATGATGATCATGTCAATACCTACAATATTCTAATAAACATGCCTATACAAAAAACTAATAGTTTTCAAGATAATTAGCAATTTAAGTTTTCTTCTGCAATTGTGACTTGACCTTTGAACATATGACCTTGTACCATATATCAAAATGATCGTTATGTCCATACCTACAATATTCTGATATACATGCCTATACAAAACGTTAAACGTTTTCAAGATAATTAGCAATTTAAGTCGTTTTTGCAGCTGTGACCTTGACCTTTGAACATATGACCTTGTACCATATGTCAAAATGATTGTTGTCGCAATACCTACAATATTTTAATATACACGCCTATATAAAAAGTTAGCAGTTTTCAAGACAATAAGCAATTTAAATGCATCTGTGACCTTGACCTTCCAACATATGACCTTGATTCATATATCAAAATGATCGTCATGTCAATACCTACAATATTCTCATATACATGCCTATACAAAAAGTTAATAGTTTTCAAGATAATAAGCAATTGAAGTATTCTTCTGCAGCTGTGACCTCGACTGTTCAACATATGACCTTGTACCATATATCAAAATGATTGATGTCGCAATACCTACAATATTCTAATATACATGCCTATAAAAAGTTAATAGTTTTCAAGATATAGTGACAAATATATAATTTTTAGCAATTTCCCCACTCAGTGCTTTACAATTCCCCCATTTTGAGCCCCATGGCTACCATTTGTGCAAATCCGAAAATATATGACCTAAGGATGTTATAAATGAAATAACTAAGGTATATCTGTTGTAGATTCAGAGAAGAAGATTTTTAAATTTTCCACTATTTCCCCCTTATGGGGCCCCAAAGGGACATAACTAATTTATTTGTGCAAATCTGAAAGGGCTTCATCCAGACATGATGGTAACCAAGTTTCATCAAATTTGGCCCAGTGGTTTTGGAGGAGAAGATTAAAATGTAAAAAGTTTACGCACGACGGACGACGAACGACAGACGACGGACGACGCACGACGGACGACGCACGACTGGACGAAGATGAATAGCAATAGCTCATCTGAGCTTTCAGCTCAAGTGAGCTAAAAAATCAAGTATTTCTTTGAAAAACAAGAGGCCCATGGGCCCTAACCCCCTACCTCAGGATATGTCCAAAATTGTTTGCAAAGTGTAATAGACAATATATTAAGTACAGAAACTTTACAGTTTTCTCAAGTTAAGAACTGCAACAAAACCTAATCAAAACTATCCAGTAACATTTTATTTATAAGTAGCTTATGTTCATGAAGTTACTGTAGTGCAATGAATAATTTAAATCGTTAACCAATTTCAGTATACTTATGCAGCTATGTCCTTGACCTTTGAACATATGACATTGAACCATATATCAAAATGATTGTCATGTCAATACCTACAATATTCTAATATACATGAACATACAAAAAATTAACTGTTCTCAAGATAATTAGAAATTTAAGTATTCTTTTGCAGCGTGACTTTGACCTTTGAACGTATGACCTTGAATCATATATCAAAATGATTGCCATATCAATACCTACAATATTCTAGTATACATGCCTATACAAAAAGTTAATAGTTTTCAAGATAATTAGCAATTTAAGTCTTTTATGCAGCTGTGACCTTGACCTTTGAACATATGACCTTGAATCATATTTCAAAATGACTATTGTCGCAATACCTACAATATTCTAATAAACATGCCTATACAAAAAGTAAATAGTTTTCAAGATAATTAGCAATTTAAGTCTTTTGTTTTGCAGCTGTGTCCTTGACCTTTCAATATATGACCTTGAACCATATTTAAAAATGATCATCATCTCAATACCTACAATATTCTAATATTTATGCCTATACAAAAAGTTGATAGTTTTCAAGATAATTAGCAATTTAAGTCTTCTTTTTCAGCGACGACCTTGACCTTTGAACATATGACCTTGAACCATATATCAAAATAATTGTCATGTCAATACCTACAATAGTCAAATATACATGTCTATACAAAATTAATAGTTTTCAAGACAATTAGCAATTTCAGTCTTTTATGCAGCTGTGACCTTGACTGTTCAACATATGACCTTGAACTATACATAAAAATGATCATTGTAGCAATACCTTCAATTTTCTAATAGTAGTATACATGCCTATACAAAAAGTTAATAGTTTTCAAGATATTGTGACAAATATAGAATTTTAAGCAATTTCCCCACTAAGTAACTTGCCACATGGCTACTATTTGTGCACATCTGAAACTAGATGACCTAAGGATGTTATAAATGAAATAACTAAGGTATATCTCTTGTAAATTCAGAGGAGAAGATTTTTAAAGTTTTACACTATCCCCCCTCCCCTTATGGGGCCCCAAGGGGATATGATTTCTTTATTTGTGCAAATCTAAAAGGGCTTTACCTAGGCATGATGGTTACCAAGTTTCATTTATTTGGGCCAGTGGTTTTGGAGGAGAAGATTAAAATGTAAAAAGTTTACGCACGACGGACGATGCACGGCGCATGACGGACGAAGATGGATAGCAATAGCTCATCTGAGCTTTCATCTTAGGTGAGCTAAAAAAACCCAGAAAAATATACAAAACTATGGACTCTGTATATATATACTAGCGGAAAAAAGTAACCGTGCTTCAATAAAATTTATAATTTCGCGATTATTACTGAATGTTTAAATCTTAAAATTTGCACAAATGGTCAGTGTATATACCTCTATCATTTCGCTCCGTCATTGCATCAATTGCCCGTGATTTTAACGCTTCATGCACACGGGTCGGTTTTCACGCAATTGTCGCCCAGCATTTCAGTGTGACAATATTTTAGGAATAATTTACTGTTGTTTGTTTGTTTGGACACTATAAAACCAGAAAAGCAAGTTTATTTGGTTGAAAGCTTCCATAGTGTAATGCCTAGGCTAAATGAAAATGATCGCCTCCGCGCAATTGGTATGCTTGAGGATGGTATGATCCAAAGCTTTGTCACTAGACATTTTGGTGTCCACAGAAACACTGTTTATGCTTTATGGAGACGATACCAAAAGTTTGGCACCACTAGAGACCGCCCTCGTTCCGGACGTCCACGCGTAACGACACGTCAGCAAGACAACCATATCCGGCTTGTGCACCTCCGGAACCGTTCCTAAACTGCCAGTACTACTGCCCGAAGCATTCCTGGACTACGCCCAATCAGCCCCAGAACAGTACGGAATCGTTTACGGGAAAGACATATTCGCCCACGACGTCCGGCAATCCGTCCAATTCTACAACGACGTCATCGCACAGCTCGTCTTGCATGGTGCAGAACACATTTACGCTTCAATCGACGAGACTGGGCACAAATTATGTTCACCGATGAGTCCAGATTTCACATGGACAGCAGTGACGGACGCTCCAGAGTGTATCGGCGCATTGGAGAACGTTTCCATGACGCGTGTGTGGTGGAACGACGTTCGTTCGGTGAAGGCAGTGTAATGGTTTGGGGTGGCATCACAGCTAATGACAGAACTCCTCTGGTAGTCATCGACGGGAATTTGACCGGTGTACGGTACCGTGATGATATCCTACAGACCCATGTCATCCCATTCATTCAAGGACAGCAACGTAACGTCACTTTTCAGCATGATAATGCAAGACCACACGTCGCACGGGTTGCAATGGATTTTCTGGCACAGTATAACGTCAATGTGTTACCGTGACCAGCCGTTTCACCCGATCTTTCTCCAATTGAACACGTATGGGATAAAATGGAACGCCGATTACATCATCTGCCCAATCAGCCTGTTACATTGCAAGGGTTGGCCCAAGCGTTAGACTAGATATGGAACAACATCCCTCAAGCATTCTTTAGGCATTTAATCAACTCTATGAGGCGTCGCTGTCAGTCCTGTGTCAATGCTATGGTCACACTCGATACTGATCTTGTGAACTGACTTTTACTATCTGCCATGTTTCTAGTCCCCTGCGTATGAAATAACAGTATCTGTAACCTTTTCAATAACATGAATTTGTAAAGAAATATCTAATAAACAAATACGAAATTATTCATTGCTTTGCATTTTCAAATTATTTTATAATCTCACATTTCAGTCATGCACAGTTATTTTTTTTCCACTAGTATAGAAATTATTAATTTGCCCTATGTTATTTTTCTGTTTATACAGAAGTCAATATAAATCAACACTTACTGGAGCTTCGTGGCGGTTCAGTTGTTTGTATTGTGTAATCATAACATTTTACAGAGGCATACATCTGGCTTTTACAAGTTTCCGGCAAAACACATGAAATAACATCTGGTTCACTTCCGCTACATTTTATTGTATGATTGGTAAGAAGTTGCCATGGCAACTTGCCGTAGGTTGAACAACAAGTTGCTTTTCCGTCAACGAACCCTAACTCTTGACACACAAGTTTGGCTGAGCTGTCTGTGAACCCATCATCACAAACAAGATTCCATTGATTGTATTTATACAACAAAACGGCACCAACTGAAGTCTCTCTTCCAATGCCACTATGTAGTTTTACTGTAAATAGATGACATATACAGTTTAAAATAAAAACGAAACTGAACAAATCTGATATGTCAGGATGATCTTGTTCATTAGCATGACAAACTTAATTTAGTATCCGACAGGAACATGATTAAAACCTCTGAAAACTATCTCCGTTTTGATTGGAAATGTTATTTCAACAATCTTTATTTGTAAAACAAAACTTTTACATTTTACAAGACATTAATCATGAACATACCTGATGTATAACAAAAAACACCAGCATTATTGTCCTTAATAAGACATCTTTGTGAGGTTGCTGTTTCCCACCTGCCATGGGGACATGCATTTAAATCAGATTCTTTTCCACTACACTCAAAGTGTGTTTCAAACACCTCTCTGGCACCGGGGCTGTTGTATGTACCATAATAAGGATCGCCAGTTGCATAGTTAATCTGTTTACAGTAGACGTGCGCTTCTCTTTGATCCCAGTGTGTGTCACAAATTGAACCCCAATGATCATACAAATAAACTTCAATACGACCATATCTCTCATCCCCACCAGTTAATCTGTAATACAATCCTGTAACAAAATTAAAATGTGAATCAAAGTTAACCCTTTACAAATTTGATAAACAAAACAATTATTTTTCATTTTAATATTTTTATCTGATGAATATCAATGATTAATTCTTTTTAAATAACATTGAATATTAATGTCCTAGTTTTGAGTGTATATGATTAAAACTTAGTATTGATTGTCCTATTTGCTCCATCACTCATAGCAGGCAAAAATGGAATTGCTATATAATTCATACCTGTTATATTTAATATTTGTGGATTCATATTTCACGTGACTGACAAAGTCAACACATTTCAGCACCATCGCAAAAGATAGGCATGGTAATCCATAATCACTGCAAATGTAAAACCTAAACCGATTTTAAATATCATGGTATACCAAAACGATATGACTAACTCAATATGACAAACCTTCATCATTATAACACAAAACTCCGGCATAATGTCTTGTGTAACAATGGTCTACACTTCCATATCTTGTCTTAGTACAATCTCCTAATCTTGCCTCGGTTCCAGTACACTGTACATTAGATGTCCAGTAGGGACCGTGTGTTCTCGGGCCTTCTTCAACATAGTGATTATAGGCTATACCATGTATGTAATTCAGCTCTCTACAAACCACGCGAGCTGCTTTGTCATCCCATCCGTCCGCACATATACGTCCAGGAGCCTTCATGTATGTAAAGATAAGGTCTCCAGTATAAGCAGTACCTCCTCCAATACCAAGTTTGTATGCTGTTGTTGAAACACAGGATTAAATTTATGATATAATAATTATTGCGATTAAGGGTAAATAGTTAATATCTTTATTCACAAATTTTCATACCAGCGCAACTCTCTCCATCAAAATGTTTGTCTATTTCTTGCAATAATGGGAACATGAAAGAGCCTGGAGGTTCAAACCCTCAGCTATAGATTTTTTCAAAACAGATTGTATATAATATATAATACAAATAACCCTGATATAAACAACACTTTTCTATTAGTATAACAGGCTGACTATAGAATTATTATCACAACACTATGTTCTAACAAGAGGTCCATGGGCCTTAACGCTCACCTGGTGATATGCCCAAAAGTGTTTGCAAAATAATAATAGACAATTTATTTATTACAGAAACTTTTCAAGTTTTCTTAAGTTAAGAACTGCCACAATACTTAATCAGAAACAACCAGACATGTTAAATTTATAAGAAGCTAATACGCATAAAGTAACTTTAGTATGATAAATGATTTCCAAATTATTAGCCATTTCACTATACTAATGCAGCTATGTCCTTGACCTTTGAACCTATGTCTTTGAACCATATATCAAAGTGATCGGCATATCAAAACTTACAATATTTTAATACATACGTCTCTACAAAAAGTTAGTAATTTCCAAGATAATTAACAATTCAAGTCTTCTAATGCAGCTATGACCTCGAACTTTGAACCTATGGCCTTGGATCATATATCACAATGATTGTCACTTCAATACCTACATTATTTTATTATACATGCCTATGTAAAAAGTTAATAGTTTTCAAGATAATTAATAAATTCAGACTTCTTACGCAGCTATAATCTGTCTTACTTAGTTTTCAAGAAAATAGCCTAAAACTGCAAAAATCACAAGCTGGGTCATAACCTTGATCTTTGACTTTGACCTATTTTTGAAGGATATTTCAAGAAAATAACAAAACTTCAAACCCCATGTCAATATCTGTTGAAATAGTCAGTTTAAAACCATTTGAAACTACTTTACTAAGTATATTTTCAAAGTTAAACGCAAAAACGCGTAACCTATATTTTAGTGGAATTTTATGATTTGTACAAACTATATACTTAAGACTCTAGAGAAGCTGAACATCAAATCGGTTTTTGTCTACCACTCTTGGTTTTAGAAGAAGATTAAATTTGATTTTTAAATTTAAATTAAATTAAAGTTTTTTTTTCAAATGTAGGTAACAGTGACCTACTTTCTATAGCTATTTGAAAAGCGCCCCCCCCCCAATAACCCTTCATGCGAAGTTTGACCAATATTGGCCTGGCAATTTCTGAGGAGATGTCGAAAATGTGAGTTACAGACGCACACACGCACTCACGCACACACACACACGGACATACGGACACATACTGCGCCATAGCCAGGTGAGCTTAAGACCCAATTTAATCTATATATGTAATATAAAATGTAGAGGGGATATAATATCAGAAAAACCGGGTTATACAAGAGTCTTACTCTTGTTCCGGAATTCCTTATTTATGCATTTATAAATAAGTTTATTGAAATAAATGCTGTTGAAACTAAATTAATGTTAGGCTAATACAGATATTCGCCATGAATTACTCCAATGTTATTACCTTACCGTTATCTGAAACACCATTATAACACAACACCGAGGCGTAATCCCAGGGTACATCACATTCAGTTAGAGCGCCTGTAGTGTCTTTTGTCCATTGAAAGTTGCAGCTTTTAATCGTTGATTCAGAGCCTGTACATTCGACATCAAATACGGTATGGGCACTCGATATGTATCCAAATGGGGCACAACAGAGAGGTATACCACGCTCAAATTCTAACTCTTTACATACAATGTCTAAAGTAAAAATGTTATCAACAATTTTAAAATTCATCAATGATACACAAGTACGACTTTAAATACAAGTACAAGTTAAACATACATATCGTGTCTCTTATTTTAGAACTCAAGTTAAACACCATGTAGTAAATGCTCCTATAACAGATTTTTATAAAAGAATAAAAATTAGTAAATCTGAGTATCTGAATTATTACAATACTTATCAACCATTCATGAAGGGAGGTCTGATAATCGACAAACATATTTTGTTCTACCATATGAATATAAGAATATAAAAATTGTATAATTAGATTTTCAACACTAAACAAACTTACTTGCTTCTAATTTATCAAAACCTTTATTACAAATTGTCCCCCAAGTATCATTTTGATATACTTCCACAATTCCATAATGGGTTGCCCCAGATGACAAACGAACTGCAAATGAAAATCGACGAAACAGCATGTACTCAAATTTTAACGTCACTAATGAAATAAAATGAACAATACAACGTTTAAAATATAAATAAAAATAAAGACAGATGATTTATACTAAACTAACAAATTAATTACATTCCTGTAAATTATTTACAAAATTCATTAAATTCATAATAAATTTAAACGTAAAAATACAAATGTCCTGTGGTGATTTATTTGATTTCGTATCCATCGGACAAAACATTTTGATAACTATTTGAAAGTTAAAATATAAATATAGTACAGTTCGTGAAACTGTTTACAGTAATAGGAAATAGAAACAAGTTATCTAAAATGAGCTCAGCAGAAAGCTGAAATTTTTAATATATAATACTGACATGTTAGAATTGTTAAAGTAGTATTTGTAAAAATCTAACAAAAAACCTGTTAAATTTTTATGTGCCTTATGTGCATATTTTAAGAAAATCATTCATCATCAGTGACACTAGGGGCCGAAAAATTTGACAGATAAAAACATACGCCAAAAAGTTGAAAATTAATAAATCCACAAAGTAAAAAACTTATATGAATCCAAGTCCAGCTAAGAAGTGCTTTGCATGAGAGAACAAACCTTAGTTTTAAATATGTTTTGAAATTAAGGTTTGGGTTAATTAATGCCCGCCCATTCCAGAGACGACATACACTGCTTGTGTATGTAAGTTTTCTATCATATTTCAAATTCCATGTTATTAATTATGGTACTGAACTAGTCGCGTGAGATGGCTGCTGTCTCGTTTCCTACTTTATGCTTTAAAGTTTTTCATTAGTTATAATTAGTTTGTTGTAAAGAAACAATATATTTTGTAATTGTAGATATTTAACAAAAATACCTGTTCAGTTTTGATGTGCCATATGTGCACATTTCGGAAATTCATTCTTCATCAGCGACACAAGGGGCCACAAAAGTTGATAGACAAAAACAAATTCCAAACATTTGAAAATTAATCAATCCAAAGTTTAAAAATAACATGAATCTTAAGTCTGCTAAGCATTGCTTTGCATGAAGGAACAAATCTAAGTTTTAAATAAATATAACAAAGGTCCATGGGCCTTAACGCTCATATAAGGATATGGCCAAAATCATTTGCTAAAATACATACAATATTCTTATATACATGCCTATATAAAAAGTTAATAGTTTTCCAGATAATAAACAATTTCAGTCTTTTAATGCAACTATGACCTTGACCGTAGAACGTATGACCTTGAGCCATATATCAAAATGATCTTAATGTCAATATCTACAATATTCTAATAAATATGCCTATGCAAAAAGTTAACAGTTTTCAACATAGTTAACAATTTGAGTCTTCTTGTGCATCTATGACCTTGACCTTTGAACGTAAGACCTTGAATCATACATTAGAATGATCGCCCTGTCAATTTCTACAATATTCTAATATATATGCCTATACAAGAAGTTAATAGTTTCCAAGATAATAAACAATTCAGTCTTTTAATGCAACTATGACCTGGACATTTGAACGTATGACCTTGAGACATATATTAAAATGATCATCAGATCATCATATCAATAACTAAAATATTCTAATATATATGCCTATGCAAAAAGTAAATAGTTTTTAAGCTAATGCACAATTTTAGTTTTTATAAGTAAAAAAATAACATCTCAGGGGCAACAACTCCTACATACATAATCATATAGTTAAGAAACTTTGTACCTTTTTAAATTTTGTCATGCTAAACATTTTAACAGTGTTTTGATATTATATATCTCTTAAAGTTTTGAAGAAAATAGCCTAAACCTGCAAAATTACAAACTAGGTCATGAACTTGAACTTTGACCTTGACCCCATTTGAAGGTTATTTCAAGAAAAAGTCAAAAGTAAAAATCCCATGTCAATATCTATTCAAATAGAGTTATAACAATTTAAAGCCATTTTACGAAATTTTTAAAATAAAACGCTTAACCCATTTTCGGCCAAATTTCACAAAATGAACAAACTATAGGCTTAAGATCCTAGAGACGCCAGATATCACATCAGATTTTTTCTCCCATCATCGGTTTCGGAGAAGAAGATTTGAATAGCTCACATAAGCCAAAAACTCAGGTGAGCTAAAAATTAAGATGCCATTTTGCCAAAAGATACTTTTTCTTACAGCACAAAGTACTGCCTACTGAGTTATGGATACCCTCGGGGAGTTTTACTCTACCAGCAGCTGGTAGTAAATAACAAAAATACCGGTTTAATTTTGATGTGCCATGTGCGTACTTGTAAATGTACTTACCGTGTCGATGACATTGTACTCCTGCTGGCATATTTGTTCTCGACTTTCTTGGATCCCAGAAGGCTTTGCATTCAAAAAATGAAATTTCATTTCCTGCACAGCTTACATCTACAATATTTATTTCTTGTCGACCGCCAAACTTAGAAGCAGTTCCTCCAGCAAAGCCCTTTGACTTACATAAAACTTTAGCATCTACATTCTCGAAATTCATAGAATCAACGACAAGAATGTTGTCATCAACCCAAATACTTGCAAGGCCCGAATCCTTATTATCGAACAAAATTCCATCTACTATAAGAGAAAAAAGGTAAAAACTGAAAAGTATAGTTAAAAAAAATAACGGTATTAAACGATATAATAAGACCTATAAGGTATATATTATTAATAAATCAGTATAGAAACTAAATAATTCAATAACACCATAATTTGGCGATATGTAAGAATTGAGTAGAAATATTCATAGATTCCAGATTGTTATCCACTGCAACTTAAAAATTACAATCCTAGTTTTATTCGCCTAATATGAAAAAAAGACTGTCGCCAAATCATTCAACTCATCATATGGATATAAAAATAACGTTAAATTTCTTAATAATTTTTTTCAATTCGGAAAATATGTGAATTCCAACAATCCTAGTGAGATTCGTCAAGCCATACTATCCAAAAGCACGCTTGAACTCGGAAACATGTCACAATTATTTTCCGGCATTAAACTGCAAATGAAACGCAAATAAACCTATCCTCACCATATCACATTTCAAAAATACAAATAAAAACTTTTAAAATGGGGCAATTCAGATATACACGCGAACTTCAGTCACTTTGAGAATGAAAGAAACATGAGGCTTTGAGAAGTCAAATTTGTCCAAGAAAAGTTTCTATACCATGCCTTTATATTTATGAACAATTTTGTGACGACCGTAAAACTTCTAAAGGGCTTTCATTAGTCAAGGCCTGCGATATTTTAGAGTCAACAATTAAATTGTAAGCAGCTTGCTTTCTTTGTAGAAAGCCCCCGTGGTTCGAACAAGCTCTACCATATCGTATTAACGGTGAAACACACCATACGCAGAAGAAGAAGGAATATTATAGCGAAAAAAAAAAAATGGAACGTTGACAATACAAAAATTAGAATAACAACAGGATGCAAACACACGAATTTCGGCGATACTTATCGGCGTGTTAATGGTATCTAACTAAATGCATTTAATTAAGATGTTTATTAGATAATATCTTTAAGATATTTATAAATAAGATGTAATAAAATAAAAAAAACATACTAGTCCTTGTCCATATCACAATCCCAATATCAAAGTAAAAACTTTGCAGTCTAGCTAGCTACACCCGTCACGAGCAAGTCAATTTGGAGAATGAAAGGAACAAAGAACTATGGTAAGTCAAATATATCCAGTATAAGTTGGGATACAGTGACTACATACTTATCAACAATATTGTGATGACGGCTATAAAACTTTTAAAGCGCCCTGATAAGCCTAGGCTTGCAATGTCCTTGTGTCAACAATTTAATTGTAAGTAATTTACTTCGTTGCAGAAAGTCCTCATAGTGGGAACAAGCTCTACCGTACCATATTAACTGTGAAACATATACACCATACGCAGGAGAACAGTGATATTACTGCAAAGAAACGGAAAGTTGACCAAAAAAAATTGAAGTCATCACGTTTGTCGTATAGCTTCAGATGTAACCTTTCATGGGTGTCATGATTGAGGTATAAGTCCAAATATGAAGCAGAACATGGGGAATCTGTCGTGTCTTTTATTTCAAGCCCACTTGGATAGATGACATTCACATATTCTCCAAATTTGTGATTATTTAGAGATAGGAGGTCATCTATATATCTGTATGTGTAGTTGAATGATTAAGCGACAGTCTTTTCTCCAAATTAGGGTTATGAAGTGAACTTAGTTAGTCAGTCCAACCTTTTTATTTAAACATTTACCTGGTTTATTTGAACAAATAACACCAGCAACAGTTTCCCTAGAAAAACAGCCATGATCAGCTCCAAACAATGTTCGTCTGCAATGATCAATATTAGATTCGCTACCAAAACAGGAGACATTTCCCATTATAATAGGTACTCTGTCACCGATCTTTGTTCTAACAGCTCTTCCAGACTGGAAGCCGAGGTGTTTACATATTACAATGGCCTCGTTATCTGTCCAATGATTATCACATATATATCCCCAGAGACCAAATCGACGGATTTCTACAGGTCCGTAAAATGAGTTCAATGGTAACCGAACAGACAAATCTAAAAAATAACAATAGTAAATATAATTGTTCTGATTCATAGTTATATACTACAGTTTAAAACTAATACAGGGACTGATAACCATTGGAGTAAGGTCACAAGTGTATAATTCCTATTAACTTTCCTATCTTGTAGCTGCTAAAATAAGGTCATTTAATTTTTTCATCATCATTTCTCCAGACTTCAATGCATTACCTTTCTTTCAGCTAACAGATAGAAATCAAATGCCCTCATATTGGCACATTAGAAAACATGAAGTATTCCTAGCCGTTAGAATAGCCTCCAGTTATCAAACCCAGTGCTCCTCAATCAGCTTGCATGTTAAAATACAGATGCTTAATTTTATGTTTATAACAAAGGACTCAAATTATGTTAATCTCATTTTACTTTATCGTTTATATTTAAGCTTAAAATGTTATTCTAGGGATGTTTAGTCATTTATGATGAAGGGTACTTTGTACAATGTTTAATAATTTATCAATACTGACAACAAGAGATGATAAAGTTTAGATGATTTTTCGTTCTGCTAAGCTTATAGTAGAACCCTTATCTCATTTTTATTCTAATTGTGTATATCCAGCGGATTTACTAATGTAGTTATTTCGTTTTCTTGGTTTTTGACAAGCAAAAGTTATTCAGATATAAATTATTCCTTTGAAAAACATGAAACTGTCATAAGTTGCTTGAAATTTATTCTTGTCAGTTTTATGTGTTAAAGGTTTATGACCAATTATAAAACGCCATTTATTTTCTTCCATAAGCCATAATACTAACCCTCTCCTCTGAAAGTAGAGATACATAACACAGTGACATAATGTCCTGATCTACAGGTACCGTTTACAAATTTACAGTCCTGTGGCTTTGTTTCTAATCCATTACAGTTAAATTTCGTTATAGCAATACGTGTCGAAGGCGATATTCTTCCAAGTCGAGAACAGCACTGGTATTTTCCAGCAGTATATCCCATATATCGACAAACAACATTTGCGTCAGTATCATCAAATTCATCATCACAAACTGCATCCCAACCTGTACCGTTAAACATCTCAAGTCTTCCATATTCAACAATATCTGAACCTGTTAATCGTACTGAAATACAAACAACGAATTGTCTAGAAAACTCAGTATTGTTATTGTCATGTATAGATACAATGCTTCTCAATATTATATATTTTGTTTTTTGTTTTTGTGTTTTTGATATCAGATGTCTTGTTGCTGTTTGCATTTATTATTGTCAAGTATGCGTAAAAGCCGAAAATATTTAGGCAACATTTTCATCTCGGAAATTTTACCTTCTATAAAAACTCTTCTTGCCTATATGGCCATTTTCATTTCAACCCGTAAAAGTAAGCTGATGTTGAGGCATTTATTCATACTGTTTTTATAGTATTTATTTACCAATCAAGGAAAGCCAATTATGTTCCATGTATAAAAACAATAATTTTTTTTTTAAATTCCCCATTGTATAGTTTACCTGTTGTATAACATTTAATGGCCGTTGCACCAGTAGTACAAGTTGATCCGGACGAAACATCTAATATACAATCCGTAATGCTGGTTTCGTTTCCTGTACAATTTACACTTGTTATCTCTATAAACGATGTTCCATTTCCAAACTTTCCTGGTTTTAAAATTACTCCATCTAGAAATCCTTGAGCTCTACATAAAGTAGAAGCTTCTCTGTTTGTTAGATCACTGTCACATAATGACTGCCATGAAGTGTCTATCTTTAGCTCCACACGACCTTCAACGGTGGTTCCGTTAGTAAGACGTACTTCTATATCGGTTATATCTGTAAAAATATATAAAAGCTATAAAGATCGTAAAACGAATAAATTTTAATTTTCGTAAAACTTGTTATTCAAAATTCATTCATAATATCTTTTCCACAATGACCTTTTTATTTTAATAACATGCTAAAATGGACCTAATGAACTAGACCAATTTTGGTTACTTTCATAGTCAGTGTTGTTGATGTTATAACTTATGAGATAACTATAAACAGATTTATTCTTTATACTAAGTCATGTGCTAGAACAAAACCAAGTATGTGTAGAGTTTACATAAGATGAAAGAAGTATTTAATGTCCGAAATATCATATTACTCATTTGTATATACTGTATGCAAATTTCATGACCTACTGTCGTGACCTTTTTTAAGTAATTTTAAAACGACATCAAATCTAAAGACTATGTGTTATAAAAGCAACATAAAATTAAGAAAAAGCAAGGTTAACATAATTTCTTTTTTTTAACTAGTCATATATTTTGGCCGAATTTTACAAAATATAATTATATAGTCTCTAAAAACCAAATGTCACGTTAGAATTTTTGCCCTTATCGGTTTGAGAGCACAGGTACCCTTGATCTAGTTTAACTAGCCATTTTAATGATATAAACAAACCTAAATTACTTCGGACCTGTCCATTTATCCAAAATAGGTGTTAACGACTTATAAGCGCATGTTCTCACATTCATAGCCATAGAAAAACTTTTTTTTTACATTTCCCCGAAAATCTAATTAAATATCTAAATATACATTTATTACCCTTTGTTTAAATGAAGAAAAGCACGACACCATAAAGGAAAGAAAACCAAGTTGTAATTGTTAAATATACATAAGTATAGAAAATAAATTAATAGTCTGAATAAAAATCGCATGCAAAATAGACAAAATCAAAGCAATTATGTAATCTTCCTAGATTACTGTTCACCTCCGCCCTCCAAAATGATCAGAAAAATGTAAATTGCATGTAGGTTATATATTTAAGATGAGTAAATCAAATATGCTTGATATTTGTAAGCTGTGATCTTAACATATGTTTTTCTTGTTCTTTTTGTAGTTGTCCTTAAACTAATAATTTCAATCGCGGCTGTAAAACAACCTGGAAAACGCTTTATATAAATCCTTATAAAATGTTTTTAATATTAATGAGAGATCAATTTATTTAGTATTACCGATACATTACGGTTTTGAATGTCATTTAAAGTATGGGCAAAAAATAGCGGTTTAGAAAATGAAGTGTAGATATAGCATTTGATCGTAAATCTCAATTGGTTGTTTGTATTTTCATAAATTTTTCAGTTCTTTTAAATTTAGTATTTGATATAAATAAAATTTGATTAAGTCTCCCTGATTCTATCAATAAAAATATTTTTATAAAAATTAACAGTTTTTTTTTAAATTTTAGTGTTGTTTTTTAACTTTAATTTTCACTTGAGTATCTTTTGTTATTACTATTCTTTGGTATTTTATTTATTTTTATTACCCTTTTCTTAACTTTCTAAATTAATTGATTATTAACTAATTTCAAATTAATCTCTTGTTGATCAAAGGTTCCTGGGTTAACAGGGTATGTATTCAAATAGTAATCCTTGAGGTTATTATGCCGTTGCTAGTGAATGTTATTTACATATAGATTTAATTTACTTTTTTATCCAGTGTTTTTATGAGTATTGCTTTTCGCTAGTTTCTATTTTACCATAGCTATATAATTTTAATTTCATGTTTTAATTTACTTGACATATGATAATTTAAAACACCTTTTATTTAATACATAACACAAATACATGTACCTGATAAATTAATGTAATATTTCTCGGTATTTTTATTTAGTTTTTATTTATTAAACTATAGCTTGATATATTTAATTTGTTTTTATTCTCTGGCAATTAGGCAAGTTATGTTAAATTAAAATCTCCAAAAGCCTGTAAACGGATCCATCATTTTTAATCAAGACTCACATAGAAAATTAAAACCTTAATATACGTTATTTATCTAATTTATGTGGTGTCATCAAAACAAACTGAAGTTTTATTTTAATATTTACCTGGCGTCCTGACACAAAATACACCAGCGGCATGTAAATGTGAACAAAGTCCTGTCTGTCCCCACTTAAGGTTACCACATTGTGAGAACGAGGTCTCTGTTCCTTTACACATTACGTGACTCAGCCATCGTATATTATGTCTGTATATCCGTGATGAAGTGTTATGCTTGTATGCAAATCCTGTGACATAACTATTCTCACGACAAACAACATCAGCGTCTTTGTCATCAAACCCCTCCGAACAAATCATTCCCAAGTGATTGAAGTAACTCACCTGAACAAATCCAAAATCTTGGTTTACATTACCTATCATACTTCTAACTGCAAATAATATATTAAATAAACATTGAGTAAAGGACATCGAGAATCTAATGTTGAATATCACGTGACAATCAGAACGACTAAATATACCTGAAAACGAAATACGCAAAAACAAATAAACAGAACATTTAAACACGAAGTAGCATAACAAACAGGACAAACTGACAAAACTAAGTCACAACAAATCCTAAGCTTGTAGAGCATTATCTCTTTATTATTTATCAGGTGTATCACTATCCTGATTTCATGTGTTTTGTTGATTTGTTGTTGCTATGTTCTGAATATTATTGATTTTGCTGCTGGAACTTTATTAGTTTCATTTTAATCGCAAATAATGAAATTAAATTTCATTTTATTTTGAATTAAAACAATTTGGCAGACACTGTGTGTTAGGATATGATATTTTAAAAAAGAGACATCTAAACTGAAAACCATACACACTGGTACATGGTACTTTTAAAAGCGACCAAGTTCACCGACAATAAAATTATGAAAGAAAATCGAAAACGACAAAAAGACATAAAAATACTGAGTGACACCTATGGTATAATAATGGATTGAAAAGAACATACAATATCAAAACATGTAACTCATTAACTCGATAAAAATGCACCAATGTTTGTATTCAGGTATTTTACTTACCAGTCCATCCACCAGGTGGCATTGACGTAGAACAGACCACTGATGCATAGGTTTTACTGTTACAAATTGGGTTTTCAGATTCATGCTGACAATATCTGATTGACTTCTCGTCCCCATTACATCGGACATTTGACATAACAAATGGCAAATCCCAATGACTAAAAGAAGAACAACATAAAGATATGGCTAAAGGGTAATTCATTTCTCCACACACAACCTTAGCATCAGTGTCGTCAAATCCTTCCGAACAAACCTCTCCATAGCCGGTCCCTTCCTTCCAAACCTGTACAGCTCCATAAAGCGATCCACCCTGTGATAAGGTCACTGAAATTTTAGCAAATTTGGCAACTATGTGACGTCAAATATATCCAGGATATGTTTGGAAACAGCAGCGTCATACTTATCAAAAATATTTTGAGGACGGTCATGATAATATTTGAAGCCCTAAGTCTAGCTTACTTCGAAAATGGTGGGTCATACGCAGGAGAAGCAGGAATATATGCTGCATAGAAACTGAAAACATTACGTTTGTCATGTAGCTTTAACTTTAACCTTTCTTGGGTGTCATAATTGAGGTGTAATCTAAAGCAGAACATAAAGAAATAGTCGTATCTTTTATTTCAAGATCACTAGGAAAGATGCCATTAAAATATTCTCCAATTGAAGATTATTAAGAGATAGAAATCCAGCTTTGTATCTGTATGTGGTGTTGATGATGTAATAACCATCTTCCCTCCATATTTAACAAAGTCCTGTTTTAATTTTTTTTAAAATAATATAAATAAGGTAATAAACCAGCAAGGAATGGTGGAGCAAGCAGTCGGTATACAGCTGATTCTTTGTTCGCAAACTATATTACCACACGCATCGAATATATTGTCTATCAAAAACTCTTTACATTTTGTTGATGGTATTTTAAGTATATTTTTATTTGCAGTTCGTATGGTGTTTGACAAAATAACCAAGAACCCTGTAAAGAACAAGATACTTGTATTTTGGATTACCGTTTGGTAAAAAATGACACGTGTATGAATTGTTTAAGACATTCTTTCAATTTAGAATGAGGGATAGTGGTATAAAGTGTAGAAAAAAACTAGTTTTACACTTTTTATAGGAAAACAAATCAGTTTAGACAACAGATTTGATACGTCTGAAAGCCCCTGAGAACTAAATATGTTTTAGTACTGATAGACACCTTTCATTTTGTCAATTCATGTCTTTATGAAACACCCACTGTTTGAGTAACCGTTTTTGTTACAGTTAATTATGCGAAAATCCTTCAATGACTTCATCACCCAAACAAATAACAACAATATCTTTTGAGGCTGATGATGTTGGTATGGACAATTAAATTATGGAAACCAGAAATCAACATTGTACAATCAGTTTGTTTTTGATCAGATAAAATAAAACACTCACATTGAGTCAATTATAATGTTTATTCTTAATGGTTACAGTTTTGTTTTCTCTAAATGTAATATATAAATATATATATATATATATATATATATATATATATATATATATATATATATATATATATATATATATCAGGAGCATCTAAGATTGGAACCCTCATGTTGACATGAAATTTCTTTAAAAATGTACACATAGAGAGATTCTTAGAAATTAGACTTAAGAATTGCGAACGAGTCATACAATCAGGAGTCATATATAGCAGTGTCACATTTCAAAGTGAATTATTATGATGTTTTTTGAAACAAAGTGCATTATTTTTCAAAGACCAAAAATTGTAAGAAATCCAACCCATTTCAAAACGAAATAAAAAAAAGCATCTTCAAGAGAATCACTCTTGCAATACAGAAATAGTAAAAAACAATACCAGAAATGTGTATTTCCACAAATAATATTTTATATTTGCATTCAATCCTAATTTCCTTGCAAATTTCAAAGTAGGCGAAATATCCATTTTGATTAATTCTAAATGACTTGAATGAAATAAAACAAACATACCAGTGCGTGTCCACATCACAATCCCAAAAACAAAGTAAAAACTTTACAAACTGGCAAAATATGTTATACACGTGAACTTCCATCAAGGAAGTGAGGCCGGGTGCTCAGAAAATCAGATTCATTTCTTAAACATTTGCCGAATAATAAATAAATAAATAAAGACTCAATGTAAAGATCAACATCATACTACTATTTGCACTAATGCGTTTTCGATGCCCTTGGCAAATAGTGTACTTACCCCAAAGAAAACAAAAGACTCCAGCATCCTTTGAGTGGTCTTTACAGAGGGGGCTACTGATGTTCCAGCCAATGTTGGGACATTCAAATATAGCTTTTTCGGTGCCGCGGCATTGGAGACCATCCATGTATATTGGACCTGTGCCTGGACCGTGGTAAGAGCCAAGATACGATATTCCATCTGGATATCCAAGCTCCTTACAAGCTACACGAGCATCAAATGTACTCCAACTATTGTCACACACGGTACCCCATTTACCATCACGTGAAACTTCAAACCTTCCCTGATTGGCTGAAGTGCTTCCAACAATGCGTGTACTTAAACCTACAACAGCAACATACAAAAATAAAGCAAACTGTCATGTAAACACTTTAACATTGAACGGTAAAACAAACAGATAGCATATTTATATTTTTGTAATAATAAGTAATAAGCATTACCATCTATCTTATAAAATATTCACACCACATTCGAACCAAAACAAATCACGGTCTAAGAGTCATTGTCAAAGTTTTATATTTTACTAACAAGATTGTTAAGAACCAAAACTAGTTGGGACATTCAAAAATTATTATATGTCTGTGCAAGGATAACAATTTAAGACTTTCGACTTGATTCAATATGACTGATAGAATAATATGTCCGAGAAATCATTTATCTATAGTAAATCATGTTACAATAACAGCAGTTTTACTAGAGAATATTTCCACTCACACCCAATAGACTCAGATCATAACCAAATAACTATACATTTTATTTTGCCTTAAAACGTTATATTCTATCGAAAATAATGGTAAATGGTATCACTCAATAAACAACATCAATGAAGGTAAACATTAAAACACTAATAACCATACCACTAACTAGTTACCAGAAGGTTGTTAAAAGATTACACCAGACCACTGACCATTTACTGAAAATTATTAAATATTAAGACATCTTGTAGATTACAAAAACAGTGAATACCTACTTGAAGATTGATAACGAATAACATCATGTTGCTGACGACTTATCGAAGATTGATAACAGATAACATCATGATACTAACGACCTATCGAAGATTGATAACAGATAACATCATGTAATTGAGAACGTATCGAAGATTGATAATAGATAACATCATGTTACTAACGACTTATAGACGATTGATAACAGATAACATCATGTTACTGGGAACGTATCGAAGATTGATAATATATAACATCATGTTACTAACGACTTATCGAAGATTGATAATAGATAACATTATGTTACTGACGACTTATCGAAGATTGATAACAGATAACATCATGTCACTTACGAGATATCGAAGAGTGATAACAGAAAACATCATGTCACTTACGAGATATCGAAGATTGATAATAGAGAACATCATGTTACTGACGACTTATTAAAAATTGATTAAAGATAACAACATATTACTAACGTTATATCGATGACTGATAATAATAAAAACAAACATACCAGTCCGTGTCCACATCACAATCCCAAAAACAAAGTAAAAACTTTGCAAACTGGCAAAATATGTTATACACGTGAACTTCCATCAAGGAAGTGAGGCCAGGTGCTCCGGAAGAAATAACATCATGTTACTAACGATTAAGCGAAGATTTAAAACAGATAACATGTCACTTACGAGGTAACGAAGTTTGATGACATATAACATTATGTCACTAACGACTTATCGAAGACTGATAACAGATAACATCAGGATACTGACGACATTTCGAAAATTGATACCATAACATCATGTTACTGAGGACATAAGAAGATTGATAACAGATAACATCATGTTACTAACGACTTATTAAAGATTGATAATAGACTAGCATCATGTTACTGACGACTTATCGAAGATTGATAACTGACTACACAAAAACAATGACTAGTTACCTGAAGAATTATAACATAATACGCCAGCAGATGATGACATTTTTCCACAGGCCACAGTTACATCAAATTTCACCATGCAATCTTGAATTCTTTTTTCTGTCCCCTTACAGTCGACCTCTGTTAACCAAATCGGATCATATCGCATGTAGGTCTGTCGTGTTCCAAATGATTTTCCGCCATTAAACCCGAGTGACCTACACACGACATCTGCATCTTTGTCATCCCATCCTTCTAGGCAGATTGTGCCATACACGCCATACTGCTCTACGTAAACAAGTCCGCTGTATTCTTTGGTCAGAGATATTTGGTAATCTATCACAAAGAACAAACTTTGTTTTCAATCGCATATATAAATACTTTATTGAATTGATTTCGATATTCCACATAAAATGTATGTTGAATAGGTAACCATTTAAGCTCTATTTGAGCACGAGACGAGGTTCTGATTATAATACGTATTATGTTAAATTGCCAAGTATTACTACGATTTTATTCATATATATATATATATATATATATATATATATATATATATATATATATATATATATATATATATATATAATTTTTCATGGATGCTGTTTGTACACTGTTCAAAAGGGACAAAGAATCAATGACATATACTATGATTCACTATCAAGGCAATAACAGGAAAATATTAAAATCCAAAAGCTGCGGAAAAGTCAATTAAATTGTGGTGCTCCACCAGGAAAATGTCCTTGATTACAAGTCTGTCATTGCTACGACTGCCATTGACGTTTGTGGGTTTACTAAAGTATAATTTTTTTTATTTATTATAATGACAGGTAAAAGACAAAATACTTTTGGACCTTTAGCATATATATAAGGATACAAAGATATAACATTAAAAATTACAGGAGTATTGAAAATGTATAATAATGTCAATAATAATTATGCATAATAATCGATCAATATAAGTGAAAGGTGTAGTCAAATTAATAATTTTTACTGGATAAGAAGATACATAACTGTTTAGATATTGTATACAGAAAGTAATGCCAGTTACTCCTGGAACGCCATGCATATGTTATTTCTAGTGACTAATGCTCCACTGACTTCATGAATGAAATGAAAGTACATTGTTTAAATTAAGGAAAATACTACACATTAATTTTGACAGATTAAAACTTACCATCACTGACATGCTCCATCATACATATAACACTTGCATAGTCATAATTCTTACACCTATATGATATCATGTGTGGACAGACCAAAACTTGATCCTCTTTTCCTGTACAGTTTATAGACGTTGTATAACTGTTGTAAACAGTTGTACCAAATATACCAGTCGACAAAATCTTAGAGCGGGGGTACCGGAGCTGTCTACACACGACATCAGCGTCAGCTTGATCAAAGTTCTCTGCACACAATGTAGACCAATAACCCATTCCTGTTGTTTGTATCTTTTGGTATACTTCTATTCTTCCCATTGAAATATTTTTGTTTGTTCTTCCTCCAGACAAGCGAACTAAAATTGTAAACCACAATTCTTAACAATTAAAGTCAGATTTAAATAACCAGTCACTTCTTCATCTCCTTAGCTTGTAACGTAACCATTGTTAAGTCACCAACATAGTTGGGGCGACTTACTTGATTTACCATTTATTTTTATTATTCGGCATTTTTCCCGCTACAATTTTGTAAACAGCATAGCTCAAAAACGGTTTGGTGTAATGTGATGAAATTCTGTACACTTGTTTCCTATGACATGTAGTTGTACCTTTTGGGGGTCACATCTGATTGGTTTAATAGAAAGAGAGATAATAATTATGTCGCACTTTACTGATTTTGCACTCTAGAAAAGAAATTAATGGACCGATCTCGATAAAATTTGTTTTATAAGTACAATTTAAGATATTCTACATGTTGTATCACATAGTCAGACATTGTGACCCTATTTTCATTGTCTTTGTTATTTGAAGATTTATTGAATGAACATTTTTTCCGCAACAATTTTGTAAACAGCATAGCTCAAAAATGGTTTAGTGGAATGTAATGAAATTTTGTACACTAGTCTTGTTCCCTATGACATGTTTTTGTGCCTTTTGGGGGTCACGTCTGATTGGTTGAAATAGCAAGGGAGATAATAACGATGTCACACTCTACTGATTGTGCACTCTAGAAAAGAAACTAATCGACCGATCGCGATGAAATTTGTACAGTTTTAGATGATCTAAATGTCTACATTGTGACCTTATTTTCATGGTCCAGTGTTTTTCTTTGTTGTTTTAAGAGTTACTTAATGAACTTTTGTAAACAGCTTTTCTGAAACACCATTTCATAGAATGTGATGAAACTTTGTACACTTGTTCTCTATGATATAACATCATAGATACTGATGGGCATATTTTGCCCTGCTCGGCAGTGCTCTTGTTTTATACTGGGGTTGTAGCCTGCCTCTACAAAGTACAGAGGAGCTTATGTCATATATTGTTATAAAGTTGCAGAGGATGAATGCCAAAATCTTCTACATCTAACATTAAAGTTTTCAATTAAAGTTATTTATAATGCCTATTTTCGCATTTTCTTGAACGTTGCGGTGCCTTAGATAGTGAAACATGAATGTTATGAATGTGCGTATAACTATTAGAATTATATAGCATCTGTGCATAAACAATAATTTCCAGAAGTTATACCTTTATCTTCATTCAATTACATCAATCATTGCTCCCACTAACACTCAATTCTTTTCTAATGTACAGGGTTGCCTACCATTGGGGGTGTCTTACCCAGCTATTGGGCCCTGCTCAAACGCAATGTCTAGTTTTATGTAGTTTTAGAAATAAACAACCATATTGGTAAGTGATTTACAATTAGTATCCTTGGTCTATAATATGACCAGTACGTGTTTATCTCGCTTCTTCTATCGTTTTATCGTGACCTTAGAGGCTCTGACTATTGCCATATACATGTTTTAGCTGCGAACTTTTAAATCCTATTTCAAATTGAACAATAAAACATATATCAATAATATTATAGACTCACAAAAAGTACAAATAATATTGGTTGTTTTACACTTACCGTTATCATAACAGTATACCGCAGCATCATTAGAATGGTTCAAACAGTTAAAATTTGTAACATTTCCCCATCCAGAACTGTCGCACATTAGTAATGTATCTTCATGACTTGTACATTTTAAATTGCTCAAATAAACATCGCCATTTCCTGATGGAACTGACCCACTACAAAACAGAGTACAAGACATGTACCTCTATCATGTTTTATATTTGCACAATATGAGGGACAAAAAGACCATCTTATATGTTTTCTCATTTATTTAAAGACCATGCGAAGGAAGACTAGATTTTCTTAACTTGTTCAAAGTAATACAACAACTCTCATCCGAATTCAAACATGTTTTTGAAGAATTACAGGTTAACATTTAAACTTTTAAAGGTTTATCCGCTAATTCTTAAAGGAGAACATGGTAAGGAGCAAACCGTGTAAATGTCATTCAAATACTGATTTGTTTATACATTTTATCGCAATAAATGGGTTTCACAACATCACAAAACAAACTTACTAGTATCGGGTGCCACTTTTGTAGCCGAGTTGACGACAAACAACATCTGCATCCTCATCAGTCCAATCGATATTACAAATAGTACCACTCTTACCATCAAACGTTACATCAACTCGTCCGTAGGTGTTCCCACCATCTTCTAGTTTAAGACTTAACCCTTCCAAAGTTAAGAGAATAATTTAGAAACAGGGCAAAAGATAACTTAGAAAATATACATAAAATTGTTAATGCAAAAGGTTTTAATAATTCACAACTGTTTATTTGGTTGTTGTCTGTTGAAATACAGAAGTATATAACACATTAAACGTAATAAAGTAGTTCCCGATTGAATTTACCACGTGATAAAGAGCTCGGCGAACCATTGGTTATAATCGTCATTGTGACGTGTCTCAGGATGTTGAGGATACTAGAATTAAATAGTTCGTAAAAACATTTTGATATGACATGGAGCATTCTAGATTCAAGTAGTTCGTACAGACATTATAATATGACATGGAGTATTGTTATTACCTGTATTTTTGTAACACAGTACACCGGCAGCATAACCATCGTAACATATCTGAGTCTGTGATTGACAATTGTCTATGTGGTATTCTGTACCGTTACAATTTATTCCTGTTTTTACAAATGGTATCCCGGATTGTCCTTTGTATTTGAGAGCAAATCCTCCCGTATAGTTCATCTGCCGACAAAATACGGCAGCGTCCAAATCACTCCAAAAACTTGAACAAACCTGACCCCATACATTACGTCTGTATAACTTAACGCGTCCAAAATATGTATTATTAGAAGTACCCTCTATCAGGTCTGTAACAGCTGGAAAAGTCAAAAAAGGAATTCTTAAAACTGGAGATAATTTACAGTATTTATAATTAACCACACCACTGTAATATACTACACAGTATAGCAAACAAGGAAATACACATTGAAAAAATTAACTGACATAATCTACTCCAATTTAGCATGTGCATTTATTGAAATAAAGACAATTGACAATATCGAAGTACTTTAAATGCAATAATTGACACAAAAAGACTACTTACTGATAAGAGAATTGGTTATGCTTTATCAAAAATGAAATACTAATTAAATGTGGTGTCAGCGAAAACTTTTCAAAATAGTAGAAGTCTTTTAATTTAAAAATGCTTTAAGGGAAAATATATTAAGTCATTCGTTCCTACCTGGCTTTTGTATTTCATCAGCACAAACTACAGAAGCGTAAAATACATTCTGATGTAAACAAAGTGTAGAGTTCTGGTCAAAATTACAATCTAGTATAGAACCAACACCAGCACTGCAGCCAGTAAGTGGCGCCGTGTAGTGTCCTCCAATCGGTCCGTATGCGGCTATCGGGAGAGAAGACCCTTTATTAAATCCTAGTTCTTTACATGCTATTTTAGCATCATCGTCACCAAACTTCCACGCTGAACAGAGCTTCTTCCAGGATTCTCCATTTACAAATAGTTCCACAACACCATCATTTCCAGAACTTCCAAAAAGTCTGAGTTTACCTGTAAATAAATATCACAAGGTATTTATAATGCAGTTGCCCTGTGAAGTTCCGTCATAACAAAGAAAATCAATCGGTTTGAGATGAAGTTATCTAAATGAAATGTGCACGTTATTCAGATATATAAAATTATAAAATGAACTTATCTGGGTAAGAAATATATATATAGAGAGAGATGTAAAAAGTATATGAAAAATCTGAAAAAATAAGACAGAGAAATCGTAAGTATGGAAGGCAAACAAAAGTAATCTGAAAAGATGTTATAACATAAATTACAGAGAAGATAGATACATTGATGCTGACGTTAAACACACATAAACACAGATTAGTTTGTTGTAATGTTGTTTAACGTCGAACTAGCTATTCAACTCCGGGCGACTTTTTGTTAAGTTGCTAGCTCACCAAGTCAGTCTGACGAAGACAAACATACCGCTCCTCCAGATATAATAATCCTTGCACGGGTAAACATGTTGATACTCTGTCCCTTAAAACCCGAGCTAAAAACCAGGGAGCAGTCTTAAGTTTTCGAGTCTTATATATGACCCGACCGAGGTTGAACCCCTGACCCCCCAATCTCGAAGCGAAAACTCTACCAATGAGCCATCGAGGCGGTACAAAGACAAGAGAGGTTAACAACATCAATTCTGTCCTTTCTCACGGCAATCGCAAAAACAAGAGAGGATAAACACATTGATGTTGAATTTTCAGACCTATGGCGCAGAAAAATCTGCAGTTTACTACACAGAGGCTGATCTTTCTGACATATGGCGCGGAAAAATCTGCAGTTAACTATAAAGAGTCTGACTTTTCTGACATATGGCTCGGAAAAATCTACAATAAACTACATAGAGTTTGACCTTTTATGCGTAAATTACTGAGATAAAGAATTGACACTGACCTTTTACACAGAGTTACAACATAAATTCTTACCTATCACACGAATCGAAAAGCAAAAGAAGTTAATTACAATAATACTAAACAAGAGAGGATTGACAAAGAACCAAAGAATGTTTACATTATTGATTCTTTTAAACAATTGCGAAAACATGGATAAACAAAATAATACTGACGTTTCAGACATAAATCGCGGACACAAGAAGTGATAAACGCATTGATAATTATCTTCTACACGAAAGATCACAGATATACAAAGGATAAACAAAATAATATTGACCTTTCAGACATAAATCGCGGACACAAGAAGTGATAAACGCATTGATAATTATCTTCTACACGAAAGATCACAGATATACAAAGGATAAACAAAATAATTATACAGACCTTTCAGACATAAATAGCGGACACAAGAAGTGATTAAACGCATTGATAATTATCTTCTACACGAAAGATCACAGATATACAAAGGATAAACAAAATAATATTGACCTTTCAGACATAAATCGCGGACACAAGAAGTGATAAACGCATTGGTAATTATCTTCTACACGAAAGATCACAGATATACAAAGGATAAACAAAATAATATTGACCTTTCAGACATAAATCGCGGACACAAGAAGTGATAAACGCATTGATAATTATCTTCTACACGAAAGATCACAGATATACAAAGGATAAACAAAATAATACTGACCTTTCAGACATAAATCGCGGTCACAAGAAGTGATAAACGCATTGATAATTATCTTCTACACGAAAGATCACAGATATACAAAGGATAAACAAAATAATATTGACCTTTCAGACATAAATCGCGGACACAAGAAGTGATAAACGCATTGATAATTATCTTCTTCACGAAAGATCACAGATATACAAAGGATAAACAAAATAATATTGACCTTTCAGACATAAATCGCGGACACAAGAAGTGATAAACGCATTGATAATTATCTTCTACACGAAAGATCACAGATATACAAAGGATAAACAAAATAATATTGACCTTTCAGACATAAATCGCGGACACAAGAAGTGATAAACGCATTGATAATTATCTTCTACACGAAAGATCACAGATATACAAAGGATAAACAAAATAATATTGACCTTTCAGACATAAATCGCGGACACAAGAAGTGATAAACGCATTGATAATTATCTTCTACACGAAAGATCACAGATATACAAAGGATAAACAAAATAATATTGACCTTTCAGACATAAATCGCGGACACAAGAAGTGATAAACGCATTGATAATTATCTTCTTCACGAAAGATCACAGATATACAAAGGATAAACAAAATAATATTGACCTTTCAGACATAAATCGCGGACACAAGAAGTGATAAACGCATTGATAATTATCTTCTACACGAAAGATCACAGATATACAAAGGATAAACAAAATAATATTGACCTTTCAGACATAAATCGCGGACACAAGAAGTGATAAACGCATTGATAATTATCTTCTACACAAAAGATTACAGATATACAAAGGATAAACAAAACAATATTGACCTTTCAGACATAAATCGCGGACACAAGAAGTAATAAACGCATTGATAATTATCTTCTACACGAAAGATCATAGATATACAAAGGATAAACAAAATAATACTGACCTTTCAGACATAAATCGCGGACACAAGAAGTGATAAACGCATTGATAATTATCTTCTACACGAAAGATCACAGATATACAAAGATAAACAAGAGAGGTTCACTTTATCGATTTTAACATTTTACACATAAATCGAAGAAACGTAAAGTATGCTGACCTTTTACACATAAATCACAGTTTTTGGTTACTTCTGTCGTTCCAATGTAAAACTTTGCATTACATCCCCCACAATTGTCGTTCCTGGAAAATGATATTTAATAATATGTTTTTGTGTGTTTAAAATATTCTAGTTATTTGTACAGATAGTATCGCGGACACAAGAAGTAATAAACGCATTGATAATTATCTTCTACACGAAAGATCATAGATATACAAAGGATAAACAAAATAATACTGACCTTTCAGACATAAATCGCGGACACAAGAAGTGATAAACGCATTGATAATTATCTTCTACACGAAAGATCACAGATATACAAAGATAAACAAGAGAGGTTCACTTTATCGATTTTAACATTTTACACATAAATCGAAGAAACGTAAAGTATGCTGACCTTTTACACATAAATCACAGTTTTTGGTTACTTCTGTCGTTCCAATGTAAAACTTTGCATTACATCCCCCACAATTGTCGTTCCTGGAAAATGATATTTAATAATATGTTTTTGTGTGTTTAAAATATTCTAGTTATTTGTACAGATAGTATGCCTTATGTTGAATTTTTAATCATATGTATGATTTTGGTCCATCGAACAATTCTAGGACCTCACAATTCCTAAATTAGGTCTGGTAAGTACATTTATAAAACCTTTGCCTTGAAGGAATTCATACCAAGTGTACCAACAAAACTAGATCACATTTCCCTTGTTTTTTTCTACAGACTTTATTTTTACCATATCAATATTTCATCGACTGCAGTGTTAATTAGTCCATATTGCTGTCATTAATGACAAATTTAATAATTAAATACTGATTGTAATAGTATAGTTTATGTTATGTCATGTATTATTTAACATCACATGGTATGTATAATAGAACGTTACTTGGCTTTGTCTTTGAACTACACATAGTTATACCTTCCATATAATACAAAGTTTTAAAAATGATAAAAAAGCGTTACCTGCAACTTGCTTCTGTAAAACACGAACATGATGTCACATCACAAGGCGATACGGTACACATCGCAATAGGTGTGCCGTCTGGACATTCTGCGATGAGAGGGGAAAAATTGGTTATATACATAATTTATCCAATATTTAAAGATGGTAAAGTAAGATAGCTACTTGTACAATGATTTGTGTATATCTATGTTCCTATAGCAACGTTCTGGCTTGTTTTGTTAATTTAAAATGAAGTACGATATATGAATAAAACTGTGGTTATTGTGTAAGTATTAACAGACATATACTAAATAAAAGTTTAGTGATATTTTAGATAAATTTTACATAAAGTAATGTTAACTGTTTGTATATACGCGTAATGCGACGGTAACGACATTGAAATTGACAAATTGAATAGAAATGCTTTAAATACTTTGTATTATACAAACTATTAGAAGTTATATACTTGACACGATTTGAAGTAGAGACATTATTTTATTTACATTTTATACTGAAGAAAGAAACATAAAAGTGTGATACTGTTAAAGTTATTTTTAAAATAATGTACTATTTCTTAAATTCTTACACAAGAGAACAGTTTGTGCATATAAAAACCTATCACACATACAATGCTATAATTTATCACGATCTTGATGAGTTTATTTACCTGCAGATGTCTTTGACAATAGTAATATTACAATTAAGAAGAAAATTCCAACAGCATGATTCCTAGTCATTCTTCATTTAGTTTTACTCAGGAGATATGCATTACCCGGAGGTGTGAATCACAGTACCAAAACTGCCACAACAACAAAAACATCGTGACACTAAAATTATAGTTTATGTTATTGAATAGGTTTAAAATTCAGTACAATACCGACACACTTGCCTAACGAGTTTTATTTTTAGATTTTAAACGCGCTGTTTACTTCAATACGCTCCAGTAATTCCTATATAATGCTTATATAGTCAATATCGATTTACACTCGACGTTTAAAATACACAAAACTACGATGTTAGTTTTTTATTAGTCTTTGCTTATACAATTTTCTGTAGTATCATACTTTACTTTTTTTAAATAGTATTTAGACAATTAACCAAAACTCGTTAAATTAAAGACTGAAGGGAAATGCTTAAAATGGAAAGGATTTGATGTCAGTTGTTAATATACGGGAATTGAGGAAGTCGGTTGACAAGGGAAAATTTAGAGTTCAGTTGATTGAAGAGAAAAAATGAGGGAAAGGGATTTAAGTTTTCTTAATACGTAATTGAGGTGTTCGTTTTTTAAAAACGAAAATGAAAAGTTCATTCATTTAAAAAAGAAATGAGGAGTTTCTATTTTAAAAAGATCTCCATTAGTTAATATTCGAAATAAGGAAGTCAGTAATTTACAAATGCAAATGACAAGTTAAAAAGGAAATGAAGAGCTAAGTTGCAAAAAAGAGGAAAAAGAGAGTTCATTGGTTGAAAAGGAAATGTAGATTTTAGTTTTTAAAAGACGAAAATGAGGTGTTGATTTAAAAGGGAGACGAGGGGTTCATTTCTTTGAAACAGGAAAATGGAGATCATTTGTCTAGATAATGGAAATGAGGAGTTTATTTGTTAAAAAGGAAATTTTTGTGTTTTAAAAACTAAAAAAGTAGTACTAGCTGTTGTTGAAAAACGGAAAAATTTGAGTTCGTTGATTAAAAAAGAGAAAAAAGAATTTCGGATGTTTAAAAGGGAAAATAAAGATTGAGTTGATTAAACAAAAGCACGGAAAGGCAAGACAATTTACGCCCTTCACAAACTAGCATAAGATATTGCCACAAAAATAGACAACATTTCAACATGATACAGATAGATAGCACTATAACATAATATGTATTAACAATATTGACAGGCATATAATAAATGTATTCTAAATTTCACCTGAATCTATAAATATTTGTAGACGCTCAAAGTACAAAAATTTACCATAACTTCAAAAATCATTCCAGTCCGAAATTTGAACTTGCTTGAGATATTACCATGGTAATCCTATATACCAAATTTTGTTGAATTATGATTTTCCAAGTACAGGTCAATAATTTTGGAGAAACTTGAGATCAGTCAGACATTTGCGCATCTTTAATATAAATCAACAAAAACAAAATTTTACATTTTGTAACTGTGATCTTGACTTTTAACCTAGTAATCTGATTTGAAAAACTTATCCCATGTGATGCCTCGTCACAGATAATACATGTATTGCATAAGGCTGCATGTATTGCATAAGGTTTGTTGGTGGGAATAGCTTGTCAAATCACTAGTCTGCTCTACTTGCCATTCAGTTGGAAGCATGTTGCCATAAACACGTATCATACATAATACATGTTTACGTTAATTTTATGTAAATAGTGTGTGTATATTTATAAAAGTGTTCGTAAAATTATGTTACGTTTTGTTCTAAGATTATATATTTATATTTTGTGCTATTTATTATAATCTCCTTTATGGAGGAAATAAATATTAAGACCAGTCCGTTTATTATATAATGGTTTTAATCTCAGTTGGTACTTAGGTTTGAGCTGTTATGTTTATTATATAATGGTTTTATATTCCTCTTTATTTTGATTATTAAGACCAGTCCGTTTATTATATAATGGTTTTAATCTCAGTTTGTACTTAGGTTTGAGCTGTTATGTTTATTATATAATGGTTTTATATTCCTCTTTATTTTGATTATTAAGACCAGTCCGTTTATTATATAATGGTTTTAATCTTAGTTGGTACTTAGGTTTGAGTTGTTATGTTTATTATATAATGGTTTTATATTCCTCTTTATTTTGATTATTAAGACCAGTCCGTTTATTATATAATGGTTTTAATCTTAGTTTGTACTTAGGTTTGAGTTGTTATGTTTATTATATAATAGTTTTATATTCCTCTTTATTTTGATTATTAAGACCAGTCCGTTTATTATATAATGGTTTTAATCTTAGTTGGTACTTAGGTTTGAGTTGTTATGTTTATTATATAATGGTTTTATATTCCTCTTTATTTTGATTATTAAGACCAGTCCGTTTATTATATAATGGTTTTAATCTTAGTTTGTACTTAGGTTTGAGTTGTTATGTTTATTATATAATGGTTTTATATTCCTCTTTATTTTGATTATTAAGACCAGTCCGTTTATTATATAATGGTTTTAATCTTAGTTTGTACTTAGGTTTGAGTTGTTATGTTTATTATATAATGGTTTTATATTCCTCTTTATTTTGATTATTAAGACCAGTCCGTTTATTATATAATGGTTTTAATCTTAGTTGGTACTTAGGTTTGAGTTGTTATGTTTATTATATAATGGTTTTATATTCCTCTTTATTTTGATTATTAAGACCAGTCCGTTTATTATATAATGGTTTTAATCTTAGTTGGTAATTAGGCTTGAGCTGTTATGTTTATTATATAATGGTTTTATATTCCTCTTTATTTTGATTATTAAGACCAGTCCGTTTATTATATAATGGTTTTAATCTTAGTTGGTACTTAGGTTTGAGTTGTTATGTTTATTATATAATGGTTTTATATTCCTCTTTATTTTGATTATTAAGACCAGTCCGTTTATTATATAATGGTTTTAATCTTAGTTTGTACTTAGGTTTGAGTTGTTATGTTTATTATATAATGGTTAGGGTTAGGGTTAGGGTTCCTCTTTATTTTGATTATTAAGACCAGTCCGTTTATTATATAATGGTTTTAATCTTAGTTGGTACTTAGGCTTGAGCTGTTATGTTTATTATATAATGGTTTTATATTCCTCTTTATTTTGATTATTAAGACCATTATATAATAATATTCCTCTTTATTTTGATTATTAAGACCAGTCCGTTTATTATATAATGGTTTTAATCTTAGTTGGTACTTAGGCTTGAGCTGTTATGTTTATTATATAATGGTTTTATATTCCTCTTTATTTTGATTTTTAAGACCAGTCCGTTTATTATATAATGGTTTTAATCTTAGTTGGTACTTAGGCTTGAGCTGTTATGTTTATTATATAATGGTTTTATATTCCTCTTTATTTTGATTATTAAGACCAGTCCGTTTATTATATAATGGTTTTAATCTTAGTTGGTAATTAGGCTTGAGCTGTTATGTTTATTATATAATGGTTTTATATTCCTCTTTATTTTGATTATCAAGACCAGTCCGTTTATTATATAATGGTTTTAATCTTAGTTGGTACTTAGGCTTGAGCTGTTATGTTTATTATATAATGGTTTTATATTCCTCTTTATTTTGATTATTAAGACCAGTCCGTTTATTATATAATGGTTTTAATCTTAGTTGGTACTTAGGCTTGAGCTGTTATGTTTATTATATAATGGTTTTAATCTTAGTTGGTACTTAGGCTTGAGCTGTTATGTTTATTATATAATGGTTTTATATTCCTCTTTATTTTGATTATTAAGACCAGTCCGTTTACTATATAATGGTTTTAATCTTAGTTTGTACTTAGGTTTGAGTTGTTATGTTTATTATATAATGGTTTTATATTCCTCTTTATTTTGATTATTAAGACCAGTCCGTTTATTATAAAATGGTTTTAATCTTAGTTGGTACTTAGGCTTGAGCTGTTATGTTTATTATATAATGGTTTTATATTCCTTTTTATTTTGATTATTAAGACCAGTCCGTTTATTATATAATGGTTTTAATCTTAGTTGGTACTTAGGCTTGGAGCTGCTTAGTTTATTATATAATGGTTTTAATCTTAGTTGGTACTTAGGCTGCTTAGTTATTTATAACGTTTAGTATGGTTTACTTCAATTTACTCGGTTTGATTAAAATAGGTGTTACCTGTATCAATGAAAATAAAGTACCTATGTTTATATAGTCATTCTCCTAAAATTTTAACATCTCTATACTTTTTTATTTTTACATTTTAGTTTGATCAAAATATATAGTAAAATTGAAATATATATTGTTGAATTTAAGATAAGAAAAGTCAGTAATGACATTTTCTTTTAAAACAACTGTTACCTTGACCTTTGACCTAGTGACATGGTATCCAATCCCATGCAATGTTTTGTTACAGGAAATAAGTTGACTAAGTTTGGTGTCAATGCCAATCTGACAAACTGCGTGCCTTTATATGCATGAAAACATTTTTTATTTATAGTAATAGTGACTTTGACATAGTGACCCGGTTTGCAATCCCATGCAATGGAATAAGTTGATCAAGTTTGAGATCAATGAGACTAACCATTTGTCTTTAAATGAACGGAAACCGAATTGTTGACAGACCGCCGCCAGCCCGCACGCCTAGACAGCGCAATAACATGACTGCCCCGTCAATAGGCATATAAATATGGAAAGTAAAAATTCTAAAAACGGAAAATGACGAGTTAGGTTTTTGAAAAATGGAAATGGGGATATTTGTTCTTTCCTGATTCTCCCACTTTTAATTACCCATAGAAAATTAACACTTTGAATAAACACGTGAAACAAAAGGCCTAAAATTGTTTAAAATGAGAAATCTGATCATTAGGTTTAAAACGTTAGTGTCCAGAAACTTAATAATTATAATTGTAGTATGTTATAAAAACCTATAACTAGCCTGTTTATATTATAATGTGTTATAATGTGTTAATAATTAAATAAGTTATTTCATAAAAAATCGAAACTTTTTAATTTTCAATATTTTATTTGATAAAAATTTAATAATTAGCACATGAAAAATGAATAATTATGAACAATCTATTAATTAATGAAAGAATTGAATAGAATTAAAGAGTAAGATATTGATCGAACTAACAACCTCCAACACTCCAAATGGACCACTTTCTAAATAGCAAGTTGCTTTAGATTGTGCTTCAATATTAGGTCGATGTAAAAAGTGGCTTACCAGATAGTTCAGTCTAGACCACTCCTCTATCTTAAATAGTCAACGATGTGTTTTACAAATAATAATTTTCTACAAAAATTATGTAGATTCAAAATTATTTTTTTATCCTTTAGCAAAGGGGGATATAGTAGTAGGTTGATATAGTGAATACATTATTTTACTTAGATACAACAACTTGTATTTTAGTTTGGAATTTAAAGATGACAAGATCATAGTGGAATAAATAAAAAAGTTGATAATGTTTAAATAACCATATACTAGTATGTTATATGTGTGGACAATCGCTAGTTATGTATTTCTTACAACGGGTGTCTATAATTTATATTATAGTTCCTTTGGTTTTATGATAAAAAGTTTTAGTGTAAAATTGGGGTAAGGAATCACAGCATTAATTTATTTTCATTATATTGTGATTTAGAATGGAAAAAGTTAAATAATATGGTACGGTAGGAACACTAGGAAAGATGCCCCTTCATATGCTACAGAAAAAAGTAATAAGTGACAGCGCCCTCAAGATGGCAAGTTGGAAAGTTGGAAAGACTGTCACTATTAAAGTTCATGATATTGTCATGACTAACTGGCAAAAGATATATATATATATATATATATATATATATATATATATATAGTGAATAGATACTGAAGGAATTGTGTTGAAAAATAATGCAATATGCCGCTCTAGGCTCTCAATATATCAATAAATTCTCGTAAATTAATATGTATTTATAAGAATTTTTTGAAGAATCTGGTAACCATTAGTAATAATCTTCATTATTCACATTAACTCGACTTTGTACGACAGAATACCGGATATAACACAGTAAAATACAATAGCCGTACTCGACTGATTGTTTTCCGTTGAGCAAGAGGCTCTTCCATCAACCTAAATTTTCCTACCTTTATTTATAATCCATCAGATAACAGAATTTGTCATTCGAGTGGTAAAGTGCTCAACAGAATTGTAAAAAAGACTGTTCTTCACGGAGGCCGTGTTAAGAACAACTTACCAGTAGAACAACAAACGTGAAGTTGTTGTCTGTAGTCTGATTGGTCAACAATAAAGGTGGGGAAATATCGTTTTATGGAAGAGGCTCTTGCAAAACGGAAAACAACCAGTTGAATAGCGCTATTAACTCGTGTATACAAGGGCTGTTCGATACGAGATGTGTATTATACCACAGCGCGATAACGCTTTGCACGTATCGTTGACGCTTGGAAAGTTCTATTTAATACCATTCCAACAATATAAAAACGTGTCTTAAGCTCCACATAGCTTCATCCAGTGCAATGATTGGCCAGACAGCCTGCAGTATATGCTTATCATAGACTATTTTTTATCCAGAACATTGATTGGCTAAACAGCCTGCAGAATATACTTCCCATAGACTATATTTTATCCAGAACTTTGATTGGCCAGACAGCCTGTAGTATATGCTTATCATAAATAATTCTCATCATGTACAATGATTGGCCTGACAGCCTGTTGTATATGCTAATCATAGATAATTCTCATCAAGTACAATGATTGGCCAGACAGCCTGTTGTATATGCTTATCATAAATAATTCTCATCCAGTACAATGATTGGCCAGACAGCCTGTTGTATATGCTTATCATAGATAATTCTCATCAAGTACAATGATTGGCCAAACAGCCTGTTGTATATGCCTCCGTAGACAATTTACTTTCCAGCACAATGATTGGCCAGACAGCCTGCAGTATATGCTTCCCATAGACAATATTTTATCCAGATCAATGATTGGCCAGACAGCCTACAGTATATACTTCCCATAGACTATATTAAATCCAGAACATTGATTGGCCAGACAGCCTGCGGTGTATACTTCCCATAGACAATATTTTATCCAGATCATTGATTGGCCAGACAGCCAGTATATACTTCCCATAGACAATATTTTATCCAGAACAATGATTGGCCAGACAAGACAGCCTGCAGTGTATACTTATAGATAATTCTCGTCAAGAACATTATTTGGCCAGATGGGCTGTGGTATATGTTTCCTGTAGACAATATTTTATCCAGGTCAATGATTGGCCAGACAGCCTGAATTGTATTCTTCCCATAGACAACATTTTATCTAGATCAATGATTGGCCAGACAGCCTGCAGTATATTCTTCTCATAGTTAACATGTATTTTATCCAGAACATTGATTGGCCAGACAGCCTGCAGTATATACTTCCCATAGACAATATTTTATCAAGAACATTGATTGGCCAGACAAGACAGCCTGCAGTGTATACTTATAGATAATTCTCGTCAAGAACATTATTTGGCCAGATGGGCTGTGGTATATGCTTCCCGTAGACAATATTTTATCCAGGTCAATGATTGGCCAGACAGCCTGCAGAATATTCTTCCCATAGACAATATTTTATCTAGATCAATGATTGGCCAGACAGCCTGCAGTATATACTTCCCATAGACAATATTTTATCCAGAACAATGATTGGCCAGACAAGACAGCCTGCAGTGTATACTTATAGATAATTCTCGTCAAGAACATTATTTGGCCAGATGGGCTGTGGTATATGCTTCCCGTAGACAATATTTTATCCAGGTCAATGATTGGCCAGACAGCCTGCAGTGTATTCTTCCCATAGACAACATTTTATCTAGATCAATGATTGACCAGACATGCCTGCAGTATATTCTTCTCATAGTTAGTATTTTATCCAGAACATTGATTGGCCAGACAGTCTGCAGTATATACTTCCCATAGACTATATTTTATCAAGAACATTGATTGGCTAGACAGTCTGTATTACTGTAGCATCATTAATATTTGTATATGCTTACTTTAGATAATTTTCTATCTAGAACATTGATTGGCCAGACAGTCTGCAGTATATACTTCCCATAGACTATATTTTATCCAGAACATTGATTGGCCAGACAGTCTGTATTACTGTAGCATCATTAATATTCGTATATGCTTACTTTAGACAATTTTCTATCAAGAACATTGAGTGGTCAGAGAGTTTAGTATATGCTTTCAATAGATAATTTTTTATTCAGCACAACGATTGACCAGACAGTGTGTAGTCATGCTTTACACACACAATGGTTGTCCATGAATATAACTGACCAGGCAGCCTGTAGTATATGTGTTCCATAGATAATTTTCTATATAGGACATTGACTGACCAGGCAGTCTATAGAATCTGCATACCCTAGATAATTTTCTATTATACACAGTCTACAGTGCATACTTTCCATATTATATTTTAATTCAAGACAATGACTGATAAAGTCTGTTTCATATTTTAAAAAATCAGATTTTTTTTTGTTAACTATAATATCAAAATTAAATAAAATCAGAAATTCCAAATTCAAGAAATGTTTTATTGCCCTGATTCTTTATGAACAACATCTATAAAATAACAGCAAACATAAATACATGTACTATTCACCCATATTTATGTCAATACTCAATTCAAGGCATTGAAAATTCTGCCTGTGTATTTCCACCAGGGCTTCCCTAATATGTGTAAAAACAAACTGTATTAGTTTTCTAAACGTAAGCATTTAACTGTTGAAATAAGATAATTAGGAGCATATAAATACTTTTCCTGAAATACCATGTTATAACCTCCAGTCTAGAATAATGTGTTATCACATCATGATCAGTTTGTCATGAATAATCATGTAGTCTTCATCATTAGCAAAATACCTCAAGAGATTTATATACAAAATTATTTCACTGATCCTTATTAACCAAATAATTACTGATCTTTACAGGTAAGTTTTGGGCCTTATACATGACATATTTTAGACCTTAGAAAAAGGTGTAACAGCAATGTTGTTTTGTTGTCACTAGACAATGTGTGGCAACCACTGATATGAGTTAGTCTGACATGATCAGGCTCGTATTCAGAGGGGGTGGGAGGGGTGTGAATGCAACCCCCCTTTAAAAACCATTAAGCACTGTTAAAGCCCAATTAAAAATCATTTAATACTAATAAACCCTTAAAATCATTTTGAAAACATTAATTTTACCGATGATTTATTTCAAACATTTAGATACATCATATTTGACTATTAATTGTTCATTAAAATACTCCAAAATGCACCATTTTGGGTTTCATTTTCAAAAGTTTTTTTGGGGGATGCCCCCAGATCCCCCTAGTGATGTGCACCTATGGTGGGCATACGCATCATTGGTGTGTGCGATAACATTCTTCAAAATCGCACACCCTTTCTAAAATATCTGCCTATGGGCCTGATGATGCATGTTTAAATGATGCAATCATGCAATAGTATAACAATATGTTCTAATAACATGTTAAATTACGAAATTAAAGGGAAAACTAATGCCACAACATGAATAGTAATATTGTTATTTATCTATATATATATATATATATATATATATATATATATATATATATATATATATATATACAGGTATACTAGCACACACACACACACACAACAATTTTACTTTTCATGTTGTGGTATTAGTGAAGACTAGGTACAATTTAGATAAGTAGGCAAATAATCTTTATATGGCACTGTTGGAATATAACATGTAACTTGTTTGTCCAAATGTGACAATAAAAGCTCTTGGTCAATCCTTGGTTTTGAGGCAGAACAATCCATACAAGAGGCCCATGGGCCTTAACGCTCACCTGAAGATTTGTCCAATATTGTTTGCAAAGTACAATAGACAATATATTAAGTACAGAAACTTGAAAAGTTTTCTCAAGTTAAGAACTGCCACAAAACTTAATCAGAAATATATCCACTCACATTTCATATAGAAGCAGCTTATATAATATGCATGAAGCAACTGTAGTGCAATGAATAATTTCCAAATCGTTAATCAATTTCAGTATACTTATGCAGCTATGTCCTTGACCTTTGAACATATATGACCTCGAACCATATATGATTGTCATGTCAATACCTACAATATTCTAATATACATGCCTATGCATGAAATTAATAGCTTTCAAGATAATTAATAATTTAAGTATTCCTATGTTGATATGACCTTGACATTTGAACATATAACCTTGAACCATATATCAAAATGATCGCTGTCGCAATACCTTCAATATTCTAATATACATGCCTATACAAAAAGTTAATAGTTTTCAAGATAATTAGCAATTTCAGTCTTTTTTTGCAGCTGTGACCTTGACCTTTGAATATATGAAATTGAACCATATATAAAAATGGTTGTTGTCACAATACCTACAATATTCTTATATACATGCCTATACAAAAAGTTAATACATGTAGTTTTGAAGATAATTAGCAATTAAAGTCTTCTTTTGCAGCTGTTACCTCGACCTTTCAACATATGACCTTGAACCATATATCAAATGATCATTGTCGCAATACCTACAATATTCTAATGTATATGCCTATACAAAAAGTTAATATTTTTTTAAGATATAGTGACAAATATATAATTTTTAGCAATTTCCCCACTCGGTGCCTTACAATTTCCCCTTTTTAAGCCCCATGGCTACCTTTTATGCAAATCTGAAAATAGATGACCTAAGGATGTTATAAATGGAATAACTAACTAAGATTCAGATGAGAAGTTTTTAAAATTTTTTCACTATTTTCCCCTTATGGGGCCCCAAGGGGACATAACTCCTTCATTTGTGCAAATCTGAAAGGGCTTCACCCAGGCATGATAGTAACCAAGTTTCATTAAATTTGGCCCAGTGGTTTTGGAGAAGATTAAAATGTAAAAAGTTTACGCACGATGGACAAAGATGGATAGCAATAGCTCATCTGAGCTTTCAGCTCAGGTGAGCTAATAAGTCAGATATGGTGATAAAGACATCAACCAAGGCAAAAGCATGTGATATTTAACTTCCTGATTTTACATAAGCAACTTGATAAATATACGTTTTTCAAAAGAACTACATGAAGTGTGAAAACACACAGCATTTTTTATCCTCATTACAAAATCACTTTACCTTTTCATTGATTAAAAATACAGTATTATTTGTTGATGTAAAGAGGTGAAAGAGTGAATTGAATGACAGGTTTCTAAATATGGTGGCTTCCATGATGAAATCAAGTTTTAATCAGCCTAATAAGTTTTGATGATATAAAGTAAAATACAATGTAATTCTACACAAACACGTATGTAAAACGTTATTGTTGCTCTACTAAATAATGTTTTTACATGAATATCAAATTGTGTCATTTGTCATATAATTTATATGATAAAACAACAAACATTGTACAACGAAAAAACACACTGTAAAGCACAACAAAATAACCACTCAAAATTAATCCATAAAGTACTTTCTGTTTAAAATAATTTGCATATGAGACGCCAAAAGTTATCTTTTAAGATACAAAACCTTCTCTTATGGCCATAATTTTCTCTTTGTAGCAGAATAAAAGAAAATATGACCAGCATCCCCTTCTGCAGGCATACTGCCACAGCATATGGTCCACAACTGTTGAATAGCATGATGTGCTATATTAGGAATATCATGTTTAAGATACAAATGATGTCCAAGAAATGGCTGAAAGTTCAAGTTTAGGAAATAAACTGTAATCTAAAATGTAAATCCTGTTACTATAAAGTATATTTTTTAAATATGACAAATAAAATTATCTCCCTGATAGCAGTGTTTATAAACATGTAAAACATTTGGGACCAGATAGCAGTGTTTATAAACATGTAAAACATTTGGGATCTGATAGCAGTGTTTTTTAGCATTTTAAAAAGGTTATAGGGTAAAAACCGAAAGGAAAGTTTTTGCAGAGTAGTTCCTTCCCATGCATGAATCACCTCATAAACTACTGGGGCATATAAAGATTTATTATGTAAAATTTTGGTGGGAAGGTTTTCTTCATTTCAAATTACTTTTCATATTTAATATTCCTGGTAAAACATAATATATATTATATGACTTCTACTCTGTCTGAAACTATAGTAGTAATGTTTTTAATAATAACCATTTCAGAACCAACGATTGAACTTAAAAATTCTTAAATTCAAACTTGCTGTAATTAAATATTTCTGTATTTATTGAATCAACAAATCATAACTGGTCAAAGGTATAAAAATTAAAGCAATGATTGGTGAACAGACAGACATTAAGACTGGCAGATGTGAAAAAATAAATATTTTGAATCAATCAGTTAAACAGTTTTTAGCATAATTATTGACAAGAACAGTTCAGCCATGCCAAATTCTAAATAATTATAGAACAGGATCAACTGTGTCCAAATTTATATGCTGCAAGTCCAACTGAAACTAAAACTGCAGTTACAGCACCAGCTATTCCTATCCACTTCATTGACTGAAAACAGAAAAATATCTTAATTATAAAATTAAAGTACATATTTTCAATTTACTTCTGAATTAATAAAGTTTCTTAATGATCTGATGATAGTGTCCCACACACATTTATTTTTCCACACCAAAAAGCTTGCAAGTTTTATAACTATTTCATAATCAATCTATAAGTAGTTGCCCATGAAATATCATTTTTTTGCAAATTTAGCTGACTTTTCTTACAACTGAAAAAAAATCAATTGTTTATAGAAGAATATATTGCTAAAATGATTAATAGGACAAGATGTAAATACACAAAAAGTTTCATAAACATTTAATAATTCAGGTAGGAGTTGTTACCATTTAAATGTCAATGTTTTTCAAATTTGCAATTTTGACTATTTTCTGAAAACTTCTGTTGATAAAAGAATACAATGTATACATGTATTGAAAATAACAACAACAACAACAACAATAATAATAATAATTATAATCACATGAAAATGAAAATGACAAAATTTACCTCACAGCAAGTTTTGTGACTATATGATAATCTGTATAGGAGTTGTTACAGGTTATATATTGAATTTTTTGGAATCATGCAAATATACCAATTACAGCAATTTGCTCACAGGGCATCTGGTCATTTCTTTATTTTACTTTCAGCAGCTCATATTTGTGTAAATATGCTTCTGCCACTGAATTCACTAAATTCTGTTCAGTAGTTTAAAAATCAACCTGATAATTTGTTAATATGTGTATTTTTTTAATAACTCAAATTTTTTCAATTACATTAAACTTTCAATTTATATTAATTTTACATTTCTTTTGATGTGTGTGAACAAATTTCATTTTGCATATTTTGATATACAGTTGACTCTTGCAAATTCGAAATTGAAGGGGTCAGGTGAAAAATTTTGATTTATTAGAATTTCGAATCAACTGTTTTGTTCACTGATGGGCACCTAAGAATGATGAGAAACTGGAGATAACTCCACTTAGTGAAGCGGTCCTGTATTGATGTCACATGCATGTTGTTAAGTATCATAGTGTATCACTTATCATTGAAAATTTAAGGTGAAGTTTAAATTATACATTAAAAATTTAAAATAATTTAAATTTTTTATGTTAATTTAAAGCTCAACGAACTAAAGTTTTTTGAACAATAAAATAAGTAAATTGGAAACTTCACCGGAAGTTACAAGGTTTCATTGAAATTTCCCATTAAAAACAATGATTTATCTCAGCTTTAATTACAACATGAGTTACTCATGTCAAAATTCATTAAATTTTATTCATAATCATAACTTCTTCATCTGTAATCCTTAGCGTGCGACTTTGGGGATTATTAAAATCACAGCTTGGCAGGTTACACAGTAGCTGAATAGTGTATACCATTTGCCTTGACAGTTCTGCATGGGGTATTCTTTTGATCAATGACTATGGAAGTAGTAGACTGCCCACTTTTTAACTTATCACCAATGAAAAACCAACGATTCTGGAAATTTTTTCAGGTCCGTATTTTAAATGAGTTGAAGCTTTTTTTTAAAATCAAATTTTAGCTTGAAAACCACCTGCGTAAATTATATGGAAAACATTTATTTGCAGTAATCATAAATAAGTGATTTGTCTAGTGCAAAAATCACTAAAATAAAGTAAATTTCACAGTATTTTATCACTTACATTTGCCTGTGGTTTCTGTTTTTGAACATTTGTTTTTGTTCCTAACATCTTCTTATACATGTTTTTCTCAGACTGAGTTTCAACTTTTAACTTTTTTGTAAGCTTTGATAATTCTTGGTGTATTATCTGAAATTTTTTTACAGAAAATAAATATAAATAATACATTTGTACCAAAGTGTAATCTGCTCTGTAATATAAATTAAAAATCTGTAGTCTGTAGGCACCAAGGTGAACAAACAGAGTTGTAAGTTCATGTTCTATATGTTAATATTTAAACAGAATATAAATTAAATGTTAAAAAAAGTTCAAGTTCTTAACTTTTATCAACAAGAGGCCCAATAGGGCCTGTGATGCTCAACTGGCTGCATATGTAAGACCATGTTTGTTTTTGTTTGTAATGCTGTTTAATGTTCAACTCAAGAATATTTCACATACAGAGACTGTCAGTTTTGGAAATGGTGGAGAACACTGGAGTATCAGAAAAAACCACAACCAACAAGCAGCAAGTTAACTGACAAACTTTCAAAGATGAAGTGCTAGCGCCACTGGGATGTTAATGCGCAATGTCAGGGGTGAGAGGCGCTGTAATCCGTAACATCGAATGCTTAAGACCACTTGGCCACTCTGGCCCCTGTAAGACAATGTGATGTGGTTACCATAATTGATTCATCAGCTAAAGATTGGAAATAAATTTAGCTTATGACCATTTTAGCTTTATTGAAGCCTACTTTGCAACACACGCATGCAGGCATCCTTCGCCATGTCATAAACTCACCTGGGTTTAGCCAGTTGAGCTTAGAATGGATCCACAATGGCTATTTATTATATATATATATATATGTAGTAACAACAGGCATCTTAAGACTGGTTCAAACTTTTTTTCAGGCCGATGTAGGAACCTTTTACATGAAGTTTGGTTCCAATTCGCCCAGTGGTGTTAGAGGGAAAGATTTTTACTAAATATTACACCTAATTTGCATATTTCTTGAAAATTGGGTCAATAAATATTTTCTCAGAAAAAAACATTACATATTTTGAATCCCACACAGTATACTTCCTATATTTAAAATTAGAGCTCAATTAGTGGAAAAAAGGATCCACAATGGTCATTTTTATATATATTTTTTCTATTTTTAGTTACGATGGCCATCTTGGATGTCAGGCCGGGTACAACCTTAAGTGAGCCGACGTAGGGACCTTCCACACAAAATTTCATTCCAATTAGCCCAATGGTTTCAGAGGAGAAGATTTTCAAAGATTTTGCTAAATATTACACCTAATATGCATAATTCTTGAAAATCATGTCAACGAAAAATTTCCCACAAAAACAGGTTAAAAATGTTGAATCCCTCACGATATACTTTGTATATTTCAAATTTTCTATTTTTAGTTATGACAGCCATCTTTGATGTCAGGCCGGGTACAACCTTTAGTCAGGCCGACGTAGGGACCTTCCACACAAAATTTCATTCCAATTGGCCCAGTGGTTTCAGAGGAGAAGATTTTCAAAGATTTTGCTAAATATTACACCTAATATGCATAATTCTTGAAAATCAGGTCAACGAAAAATTTCCAACAAAAACCGGTTAAATATGTTGAATCCCTCACGATATACTTTGTAAATTTTAAATTTGAGCTTAATTGGTTGAAAAATGGATCCACAATGGCCATTTTAGTGTTTTTTCTATTTATAGTAACAGCGGCCATCTTGGTTGTTGGATAAGGTTATCTGGTACAAACTTTAGTCAGGCCAACGTAGGGACCTTCCACACCAAATTTGATTCATATTGCCCCAGTGGTTTCAGAGGAAAAGATTTTCAAAGAATTGATTAAATATTACACCTAATTTGAATAATTCATAACAATCGGGTCCACGAAAAATTTCTCAGAAAAACCTGTTATAAATTTTGAATGCCCAACTTTCTAATCTCTACATTTCAAATTTGAACAAAAACGGTTAAAAAATGACTCAGCAATGGCTATTTATGTGTTTTTGCTATTTATAGTAACAGCGGCCATCTTGGATGTCGGGCGGGGTCGCCTGGTACAAACTTTAGTCTACCCCACCTAGGGACCTTCCACACCAAATATGGTTCTAGATGGCCCAGTGGTTTCAGAGGAAAAGATTTTCAAAGAATTGATTAAATATTACACCTCATTTGCATAATTCGTAAAAATCGGGTCAACGAAAAATTTCTCAGAAAAACCCGTTATAAATGTTGAATGCCCTGCTATCTACTTTCTACATTTCAACTTTGATCTAAAAAGGTTAAAAAAAGACTCAACAATGGATTTTTATGTGTTTTTGCTATTTATAGTAACAGCCGCCATCTTGGATATCGGGCAGGGTCGCCTGGTATAAACTTTAGTCTACTCCACCTAAGGACCTTCCACACTGAATTTGGTCCCAATTGGCCCAGTGGTTTCAGAGGAGAAGATTAAAGTTTACACATGCAAGGACGCACGCAAAACCATGCCATAAGCTCAGCTGGCTATAGCCAGTTGAGCTAAAAATCAGTGAATCAGAACAAAACTTAAACCTGACCTGTAATGCTACTATTCCACACAGACCAATAATTCCACTTATTGATACATTTTTGGATTTGTGAAGATTCATAGACTTTCGCCAATTTTAAGATCAAATTCGTGATGCTGTATATAAGGCTTCCACGTTTACAGGTGTAAACGGTAGTGTGTCGGATACAGGCTGTAAACGTTTACAAATTTTATAACCGTGTACATGACATGTGACGTTGTGATGTAATACTGGAGTCTTCTTTAAGGTCTTTTCTTCAAGGGTAAATCAACACCTTAAATTGGCTAACAAATTCAAATCCGATGTCTGGAAATATTTCACGTTATTGGAGCAATCCGTGGATGGAAAACAAAAAACAAAATGCAACAGATGAGTACAATGTCAAACCACTTAAAATTCATACATAAATCGATAAAAACAGCTCCACGTGAAAAAACAATGATCCAAAGACTAATTAATGCATACCAAGCTCCTATAATGTCGCCCTTTAAGTGGCAAAAATTACGGAAAAAATTGGCTGCCATGTGTGCGCATGACTGATGGCCCTTGAATATAGTAGAGGGGGATGGTTTCAAAGAATTTTGTAATGAACTGAATCCATCATACAAAGTCCCAGCTAAATCCACAATCAATGCCTAAGCAACACGTGTATATGAACAAGAAAAATTAGATCTGCAACATGTCTTGCTTAATCAAAGTGGTGTGTCCATAACTACAGACATTTTTACAAGTCTCGCCATGGAAGGCTATATAACATTTACAGCCCACTTTATTGATAAAAATTGGTCTTATAAAAATTGCGTTTTAGCTCCCAGAGAGATGTCAGACAGACATACTGGGGAAAATATTGCAAACGAAATAAAAAACATAACTCTTGAATTTGGAATAAATGATGATATTCTCTCTGTATATGTAACCGACAATACTTCAACCATGGTTGTCTCTGGTGAGATGTTACAATGGAATCATGTAAGATGTTTTGGTCACACACTCCAATTATCAATAAGAAGTGAATTTGAGTCTATTAAGCCTATTTCTAACACTATATCGTCTGCTAAGAAGCTTGTAAGCCATTTTCGTAGATCTACCTTGTCCACAACTGAACTTCATGAACGTCAAAAACAAATGAATCTTCCTATGAATAGTTTGATCATAGACTGTGTTACTAGGTGGAATTCTACATACGGCATGTTTGAAAGGTTAGTTCAGCAACGTCTGGCCGGTAATGCCGTGCTTCACGACACAAATGTTACTAAAGTTGCAGATGCCAGAGTTTTAGATATAAGCAATGACTCCTGGCACATTATAGAAGCAATGATACCTGTGCTTAAACCCTTATATATGGCAACTTGGGTCATGTGCTCCGAAGAATATCCTACCCTTAGTGGAATTTTGCCTATTCTATTAAGCTTAACAACGCGTCACCTTGCTCCGTGTGCTAGTGATATTGTTGCCGTTGCATCTTTCAAGAATTTTGTGAAAAATGATCTTGAAAAACGTTTCAATCTTAGCGAGAATATCGTCTTTAAAACTCTCGCAATGTTGTGCACTTTTCTTGATCCTCATTACAAATCCCTGCCTTTCCTCACTCACGAATAAAAAATAAAAGTACAGGAAAATGTAAAAGAGCGAATGCCAGAAACTGAAATTACTGACTCCGTTATCACTGACAATCCTGGGGCTGATACACTAAATCTTCAACCTGACACAGAACCCGCAATGAAAAGTGGAAAACTTAATCAAGATGACATGGCATTTTTGCTTGGTGACTTTTATTCACAGGGTTGTGAAATGTCAGTTCCAAATTCTGAAGAGGCAGAGCTTCAACTATATCTCAAACAAAATTTACTGGGCACAAAATGTGACATATTTAATTGGTGGAAATTAAATCAGGATATTTTTCCAAGACTTTCACAACTGGCACGGAAATATTTAGGGGTACCAGCGACTTCTGTGCCCTCAGAAAGAGTTTTCTCGATGGCAGACGGTACAGTTAATAAATTAAGATCTTCTCTGGATTCCGACACAGTTGACAAGTTGATCTATATTAATCGTAGTTTAAAATCCAAAAAATCAGCTAACAAATCTATAGATCTATCGCAGAACCAAGTCGTCAAGACAGAGCCTGTAGATGATAATGTTCCAAGTATCCTGGCAACTTCGAATTCTACTCTTTCTACTTTACCGTGTCTAACATCTGATTCATAAATTTAAACTGTGTGTTGTTACAGAGACGGTCAGTTTTGTTACAAGTTTGAAGTTAAAATTGAGCATTTTCATTGACATTGTTAATAATTTTGAGGTTCCACGTACATAAGTTTTTTGTTAACAAGGATTAAGTTTGACTTCCATTTTTGAAGTTTTGAGATAGTCCACAGGCATGCGCATACACATCTGTATTGTCTCAGGTAATAAAGCTATACACTTTTAATGGATCGATGTTAATGGTAACTTTTTTGTTTCAAATTATTGCAATAGAAACACAAAACCACAAACAATTAAAATAATTGTATTTTAATTTAAAAAAATTTCTTGTTCATGAATATATGACAGACAAGATAGTTTTTCATTGATTCTATCAACCGCAATGTTTTGAATCATGATGGCCGTGTAAACGGCATGATTTCATTTACTACCTGTCGTGTACACGTTTACGGTTTTTTGTAAACTTGGAAGCCTTAGCTGTACAGTTCAGTTATGGTAGAGTTACAGATATTCGTGGGATTCATCTGGATTCGGCTGCAATCACACGAATACATGTCAAAATCTCACTAGCATTACTCATTATGATAGACTTGCATACCAAATTTGAGTTCAATATCTCTGACCTTTAAAAAAGTCTGAAAAACTAATATTTTCAGTCCAAGGCCCATAATTTTGCTAATAATCAGTAACCTTGGTCTGTAACTCATGATGGTAGAATCATATAAGGAATTTGAGTTCAATATCTGCGAATAATTAGAAAAAAGTCAGGAAAACTAATGGTGTTGCCCACATGCACACCCACCTGCCCACTCCACCAAAATAGCCGAGTACAACTTTGTTGAAAAAGGAGGCAGTCAGGCCATGTTGTAAGTGCTGGCTCCAAAAATGTAAAATAAGACTTGAACATGAGCACTGAACTTCAAATTTTATACATAAATTCATGATCAGTGTCACACAAAATATATTCTCAATTCTCTTTTGTAATTTTATTATTGTACCATATTACCTTTGTCTCTGGTTCTAATCTAAGTGCTTTCTTCATTAGATCTACAGCTTCTTTAGTATTACCTTTAGCTGAATAAGCCTGAAATGTTAAATCTTTGTGATGAACACTAGAATAACAACTGATTCATTTAAAACAATAATTACTTTACTATCTTACTAATTTAATTTTACAATTCTTTTAATGCTTTATTTTTTTAAAATGTCTTTCAATAAATGATAAAATCTTTTTTATAACAGGAACTTTTGTCAAACCATATATCAATGTTTTTAGCATTGAATCTTATTTTTACTTGAGGCATTAAGAATTTACCTAAATGGAAGGTGAATTTCTTAGAACAGAGGTGTGAATGAAGTGTGTGATCAGACATTTCTTTATGTCTGAAAATCAGATTTGATACATATAGTCTTATACTGAAGTTATATTCCTGCAAAAAATTAAAAATTAACAATTTATGATGTTCCTGAAAAAAAAAAAAAAAAAAAAAATTCAATCTCTTTTGAATGATGTCTACATTCAAATGATTCACACATGTAAAAGCACGATGTTAAGGAAGGGGTACGTTACAACTGACCTCCATATACACAATTTTCCTGACCTACACTATATTATCTGCTGTTTATTATATAGGCCCCTGTGATATATATGTCTGATAAATTTAACTTGGCACTGGACAAGTGACAGTAACAGCATCACTTGTCCAAGTACACATTTCACTCGTCTGGACAAGTGGACAATTGGACAATAATCAAAGCCCTGTGACTTCCATGGAAAATAAAGTGAGTATTACTTAAACTAATCTTGTCAGTAATATTTTAATGTCCCACTTTACAGTCAGTTTTGGCTGTCGGGGGTGTTATGTTTTGCTTTCAGTCAAAACTGCCTGATCCCAATAAACCTGAACACTGTTGGGGTTCTGCTTTAGAAATAATTATTGAAAAATCTGAAAGGACCATTTTACTAGAAAATGTTCAACTGGAACAGGAAGACAACATGCAAAGCTATCCCTCCTATCTAGTTCCTGTAAAGTTTTATCAAAAATCAATTAACAGTATAGGAATACTGGAGCAATTAAATGTGACACACAAAAACAGGGGAAATGCATTACAGGTAATTTATCCCTTCATCCTTCTCTTGGCAGGTGTTTCTTAAACAAAACTGTATATACAAAAACCTACCTTTCCCATTCTAAATAATGCTTTAACATTTTCAGATTGAATATTTAACACTTCTTGACAAGATTTGATCACCATATCATAAGCTTCTACCTATAAAAGATAAAACGCAATACAATAAATAAATAAATAAATAAAAAGTGATTATGTTACTCAATATAGTTTTCAATTAAATACAAAAAACTATGATCTGCCAGTGAAATAATGTTTGTTGAAATAGGCTTAGAATGTAAATATACCAGTGTATACTCGTATTTAGGAGATAAGGCTAATAATTATTAAGGTTTTCCTTGGTACAATATTATTGCAGACAACATGATATGTTAATTAAAAGACAGATGAGCATCTAAACGAGAGAAAAAAAAAGAAATTAAAATAAATTAGTCAGTACATGCAGAAAATTGTCAAAATTTTCTACCAGTCTGAAACCAATTCAAATATTACATGTATATCTCCTAAGAATGTAAAGTATCTAAAGCCCAGTCACAGCATATTTATAAAAGTTAAAACTCAAGTAGTAGCCAAGTACAACAAAAAAAAAAATTAGGTCAAAAACATAATTCTGACCTTTAGCCTATTTAAAAGGAGACATCAAAAGTAAACATCCAAATGTTTAAATCTTTACATATAATCTAGATATAGAAATCTTGAAGCTTATTGAATGAAGTCATGATTCTGACTTTTTACCATGTATTAAAACCAGTACTACAAAGCATCAAAAACTTATAATATGCATTAAAACATCATCAAGTTCCAAAAATCACAAAAGTAAACAAGAGGCTCATGGGCCTTAATGCTCACCTGAAGATATGTCCAATATTGTTTGCAAGTGCAAAAGACAATATATTAAGTACAGAAACTTGAAAAGTTTTCTCAAATTAAGAACTCCCACAAAACTTAATCAGAAATATATCCATTTTATAAGTAGCTTATATAATATGCATGAAGTAACTGTAATGCAATGAATAATTTCCAAATCATTAATCAATTTCAGTATACTTATGCAGCTATGTCCTTGACCTTTGAACATATATGACCTCAAACCATATATGACTGTCATGTCAATACCTACAATATTCTAATATACATGCCCATGCATGAAATTAAAAGCTTTCAAGATAATTAATAATTTAAGTATTCCCATGTTGATATGACCTTGACCTTTGATCATATAACCTTAAACCTTATTTCAAAATGTTCGCCATGTCAATACCTAAAATTTTCTAATATACATGCCTATTTAAAAAGTTAATAGTTTTCAAGATAATTAGCAATTTAAGTCATCTTCTGCAGCTGTGACCTTGACCCTTCATCATATGACCTTGGCCCATGTTTCAAAATGATCCTCATGTCAATACCTAAAAAATTCTAATATACATGTCTATACAAAAAGTTAATAGTTTTCAAGATAATTGATAATTTTAGTATTCCTATGTTGATATGACCTTGACCTTTTAACATATAACCTTGAACCATATATCATAATGATTGCCATGTCAATACCTACAATTTTCTAATATACATGCCTTTACAAGAAGTTAATAGTTTTCAATATAATTAGAAATTTAAGTCATCTTCTGCAGCTGTGACCTTGACCTTTCAACATATGACCCTGACACATATATCAAAATGATCATCATGTTAATACCTAAAATATTCTAATATACATGCCTATACAAAAAGTTAATAGTTTTCAATATAAATAGCAATTTAAGTCATCTTTTGCAGCTGTAACCTTGACCTTTCAACATATAACCTTGTGCCATATATCAAAATAATCGTTGTCGCAATACCTACAATATTCTAATATACATGCCTATACAAAAAATTAATAGTTTTCAAGATAATTAGCAATTTAAGTTTTCTTTTGCAGCTGTGACCTTGACCTTTCAACATATGACCTTGTACTATATATCAAAATGATCGTCATGTCAATACCTAAAATATTGTATATTACATGCCTTTACAAAAAGTTGATAGTTTTCAAGATAATTAGCAATTTAAATCTAGTTTTGCAGCTGTGACCTTGACCTTTCAGCAGATGACCTTGAACCATATATCAAAATGAATGGTCATCATGTCAATACCTACAATATTCTAATATACAGTAGAACTTCGATAACTCAAACTTCGATATCTCGAATACCACGGATAACTCGAAGTCTTTATTTTGTCCCGACCGGTTTTCTATATAAACTATATTAGGAAAACTTCGATAACTCAAACTTCTATAATTCAAATACCCCCGATAACTCGAAGTAAAAATTCGGTCTGTAGCTTAAAAAATTATTAAAATTAACTTCAAAAACTCGAATTTTTTCAAACAATGTATGATCAATGGCCCGTTTAATAAAACGATCAGAGAAATCACATATCGGTAATTAGGCTACCATTATAGTAGAGAAATGAACCGAGTAGTTCTTGTTATCTACCGTATTAATTAGTATCAATTAACGGATTAATATTTAGTACAGTCACGGACAATTAAGCCTAACAGGTATGCTAATCCGCTACTCTAATAAAAGAAGCCGAATAGGCCCTAATATGCGGCCGTCGATAAATTTTGACTTAAGTTCTCCAAGCTTAATAAAAACAACTAACCTCGTTGTACTCACGACTGCATTAAAATCTCAAATGACATATTACACTGTTTATAATTTCATTAATTTTCTGTTAGTATTTTCTAACGAATGTAAAAAATAAGCATTTTGGTAAACATGCATATATATATATCTAATTTCTGATTTCGTTGTTCGTATATATCGCGATTTTAAAATGAAATAACACGTTTCGCACGCTTTTACTGTCAATATCAATTCTTTAATAAATTCTTTGTCATATTGTCTTTAAAAAGTATCTTTTACTTTTTTCACATTCGAGTAAAGGTAACTGTTTAAAATATCAAGATTTCTGTACTGGAAAACATATATTAAGGTGACCCCATTCTTGGACATCATCCTTCAACTTCGATAACTCGAACACCCCGATAACTTGAAGTCCCCAGTGAAGTCCCAAGCACTTCGAGTTATCGAAGTTCTACTGTACATGCCTATACAAAAAGTTAATTAAAGTTTTCATGATACAGTGACAAATATATAATTTTTAGCAATTTACCCACTCAGTGCCTTACAATTTCCCCATTTTGTGCCCCATGGCTACCAATAGTGCAAATCTGAAAATAGATTACCTAAGGATGTTATAAATGAAACAACTAAGGTATACCTCTTGTAGATTCAGAGGAGAAGATTTTTAAAGTTTTTCACTATTTCTCCCCCTTTATGGGGCCCCAAGGAGACATAACTCCTTCATTTGAGCAAATCTGAAAGGGCTTCACCAAGGCATGATGGTTACCAAGTTTTATTAAATTTGGCCCAGTGGTTTTTGAGGAGAAGATTAAAATGTAAAAAGTTTACACACGACGGACGACGGACAATGCACGACGGATGAAGATGGATAGCAATAGCTCATCTGAGCTTTCAGCTCAGGTGAGCTAAAAAGGTCATTAACCTTGATCTCATTTCAAAGGTCATTTTAGGAAATTGTAAATTGTAAATTGTAATTGAAATTCTATTTTAAAATCATTGAATGAAGTAAAGATATTGCCAATTATAGTTTATTTTCTAAATGAGGTCATGACAATGACCTTATCTTTGTCTATTATAACAGTACTACAAAATATGAAAAATTTTAATAAGCACTAAAATACATCATGAATACATGTAATAGTAAAAACAGAAAAGTAAAAAATAAAAGGTCTTGAACCCTGACCTTGACACCATTTAAAGGTCATAGCTACAGGTCTGTTTATATACTGAAAATATTCTTATATCTGTCAAGATAATTATTCATTTTAGTGCGTTATGCAGCTGTAACCTTAAACTTGAACCCATGACTGTAAACCATACATGTATATCATCTGATAGTGAAAAAACAACTACAGTATTCTGAAATACATGCCTATACACAAAAGTTGTCCAGAGTTATAAACCTTATGACAGTCTACTAAATTTACAATATTGACCTTTGAACTCATGACCTTGAAACCATATATCAAATCAAACAGAAACTTACTTTTTATTTCTATATAAATTTAACAATGAAAAAGAGAGTTAATTGTTCATTGTTAATAAATAAAAACTTTTCAAGCATATTCTATAAAAATTTGTTTTTTTAGAGAAGATGACTTTCAATGAATTTACTTATAATGACACCTAATTACTTGCACAAAACATGCTAAATGGATTTAAGCAAAATTCACTGAAAACCAATTACATATGTTGAATGGCTATTCAACTTTTTTCTATAATGTATATCAAGTTCAAACAAAATTGGTTCATGAATAAATGTGTAATGAATATTAATCTTTTTTCAATTTAATTAATGACAGCCTTCTTGGATTTTGGAAAACTATGCCAAATAGTTTTTAATTTGCATCATTAACAGATCTACTTTATAAAGTTTGGTTCTATTTTCCCTAGCAGTTTTCATAATAAAGAGCAGAAAAATTGTTGATGCAATGTAAAACAATATTTAAATAACCATCCAACTACTACTTTATTTTTATCATTTTAAAGATTTTAATATTTGAATACATCTATTGATAATTTACCTTTAACTGACAAGCTGCTAGGTTGTTATAACATTTAACTCTACTATCTAACACTTGTTGTAGTCTCGAGATGTCTGAAGAACTGACATCAGAAAAATTCTCCAAATCTAAAATCTTCAAAGCTCTTTAGAAAACAAAACAGCAATATAAACCAAATTTTAGTATATATTCACATATAATAACATAACAGCAAATTCAACCTTATTTAAACAACCATGTAGAAGTCACTCAGAATATAATGAAATTATTCAAATGAAATATTTGATGAAATCACTGGCCTACCCATAATTTATTAAAATTTTGAATGAGTAAAGCATGGTTATTTGAGGTTATTATAAAGATAAAAAATGTTGCTGACCTAATAAAGTAATTAATGATATCAAAAACATTAACAATGGATACTAACACTCAATCAAGATAGATACAGAAATAATTGGTATGAAATGGGGCAAGATCTGATCATCTGTAGTTTTTATTGGAAAGTTAAAACATATAGTTACACAAAGGTGCATTTTTTTCTATGACAAAACTGTGTAAAATATTACATCTAATACTCACTTCAGAAATGATTATATTCTTACTTGTTATATGAAGTCATTGCACTAGAATGATCCAGCCTTGTAAAATAGTAATTCCCTCTTTCCCGTTTCTTTTCTCTGTATAAGATACTCAAATTATTATATACAAGTATTAAAGTATCTAAGATACTCAAATTATTATATACAAGAATTATAGTATCTAAGATACTCAAATTATTATATACAAGTATTATAGTATCTAAGATACTCAAATTATTATATACAAGTATTATAGTATCTAAGATACTCAAATTATTATATACAAGTATTATAGTATCTAATTATATATAAGATACTCAAATTATTATATACAAGTATTATAGTATCTTATTATATATAAGATACTCAAATTATTATATACAAGTATTATAGTATCTTATTATATATAAGATACTCAAATTATTATATACAAGTATTATAGTATCTAAGATACTCAAATTATTATATACAAGTATTATAGTATCTAAGATACTCAAATTATTATATACAAGTATTATAGTATCTAAGATACTCAAATTATTATATACAAGTATTATAGTATCTAAGATACTCAAATTATTATATACAAGTATTATAGTACCTAATTATATATAAGATACTCAAATTATTATATACAAGTATTATAGTATCTAATTATATATAAGATACTCAAATTATTATATACAAGTATTATAGTATCTAAGATACTCAAATTATTATATACAAGTATTATAGTATCTAAGATACTCAAATTATTATACACAAGTATTATAGTATCTAAGATACTCAAATTATTATACACAAGTATTATAGTATCTAAGATACTCAAATTATTATATACAAGTATTATAGTACCTAATTATATATAAGATACTCAAATTATTATATACAAGTATTATAGTATCTAATTATATATAAGATACTCAAATTATTATATACAAGTATTATAGTATCTTATTATATATAAGATACTCAAATTATTATATACAAGTATTATAGTATCTAAGATACTCAAATTATTATATACAAGTATTATAGTATCTAAGATACTCAAATTATTATATACAAGTATTATAGTATCTAAGATACTCAAATTATTATATACAAGTATTATAGTATCTAAGATACTCAAATTATTATATACAAGTATTATAGTACCTAATTATATATAAGATACTCAAATTATTATATACAAGTATTATAGTATCTAATTATATATAAGATACTCAAATTATTATATACAAGTATTATAGTATCTAAGATACTCAAATTATTATATACAAGTATTATAGTATCTAAGATACTCAAATTATTATACACAAGTATTATAGTATCTAAGATACTCAAATTATTATACACAAGTATTATAGTATCTAAGATACTCAAATTATTATATACAAGTATTATAGTACCTAATTATATATAAGATACTCAAATTATTAAAATTTATACATGTATTATAGTATCAGAACAAGAGTCACGGAAACTCCATGAAAACCAAGTTTTCGTATTTTAGAGAAGGGGGTTTCAGAGAGAAATGGTACCTAGTTAACAATAATTATGGGTGATCATGTGTCTCGCACATGGGACCTGGTTGTTAGTACAGGGATACCCGTAATGGGTTAAGATTTAATATATCATATATATATATATATATATATATATATATATATATATATATATATATATATATATATATATATATATATATATATAAAAGCATCATACATCAGAACATGTTACAAGATTGCAATTATGACAAATTTTTTAGAAATCTGAATGTTGTGTTTTCATTTCAATATAATTTTATTTAAGAAAAGATCCTTAGTGGCATCTGCACCTAAATATATTCGGAAATATCCAATTTAATGCAAAAATAGTCAACATCAAAATATTTTGCCACCATAATCATTTTACAAAACTAAAATTCCATAACTAGTGAATTCTACATCTAAATATCATCAAAAATAGCCAATTTCATGCTAAAAATTGTAAATTTCATGCAACAATAGCCATTTATGGTGCTGAAAACACAAAGGTCAAAATGTAGGTCATGACCTTGACCTTTGATTTTGGCTTTATTTTCATCAGCATTGCTAGAAAATATGAAAACTGAAAACCCCATGTCATTATCTTTACATATGGCCAAGATATAGCTAGAGGTTGCTTATTTTGTGAAATGACCAAACAACTGTGACCTTGACCTTTGATGTATTTATCCCAAAAGCAATCCCAACCAAGATCTTATCGCAATACATGTATGTGCCAAGTTTCTTTCAAAAATGTATTTACTTTTCAAGTTATCATCTGGAAACCATTTTCTGATGCCCACCCGCCCGGCCGCCCGCCCACCTGCCGACATTTGGTAATCTAAGAACCAGGTTTCTACAAAAACCTGGTTAAAAATACAACGTGAGTAGAAATACAAAACAGGTCATAACAGATATGTGTACTAATGTACTAATAACCATCAGCTAAATAAAGATAATATTATCCACAATTATTATATGTTTTCTGTAGGTCTTTCATGTAATAAAATTCATAACACACTGGTGAAAATAATAATCTGATTCCAAGTTACAAATGTCATATTGTTGTTGTAAATAAAACTAGATATGTTTCTTTGAAACAGATGTGTCGCCTGACACTGCATAAAATCAATCAAAGGGAAATAATTCAAAAAGGGAACAAGATAGAGTTGTGGTTTTTGTGCACTGCACTTTGAGTCATTGCCTGAAACATGTACACCAAGTTTGGAGTCATTTGAACATACTACACCAAAGTTATGTTCCAGACAAGAAATGCTCTATAAAAATCAATCAAAGGGAAATAATTCAAAAACGGAAAAAGATAGAGTTGCGGTTCTTGTGCACTGCACTTCCAGTCATTGCCAGAAACATGCACACCAAGTTTGTAGTCATTTGAACGTACAACACCAAAGTTATGCTCCGGACAAGGAAATCCGACGACAAAAGTAATCCCTATATGTCGCCTAGTCAGAAAAAATCTTCTTAATCTCATCTTTTGCATCACATGACCTCTGCTTGATTTAGGCAAACTGGAGCTTCTACTTTTAAAAAGAGATTTTTCCTATATTTAGAGCTAGTGACCTATTTATTGACCCAACATGACCCATATACAAACATGAGCTAGCTTTTTTCAGGAGGATCATTCTGAGCAAGTTTAATGAAGATTGGTCTAAAATTGAGCCCTCAGATGTGTTAAGGTTTTTGTATAATTTGACCTAGTGACCTACTTATTGATCCAATATGGCCCATATACAGGCCTCTATAAACGCCGATTTTTGGCAAAAAACGCCGATTCAAACTTAAAAAAGCAGATTGAAAAATATCCGAATCGGCTTTTTTCTCCATAATAGTAGGACAAAATCTGATTAAAAATTCTTTAATGCTGGCTTGTTAACAATTAAAATTACTCAGGACAGTGTCACGATTCACTGAACTTACCTATTCACAGGTAATTACCTAATACCTTACAAGTTAATTGATTACTAGTGGCTTCACCTGTTCACATCGTATCTATACTAACACATACACGTGCCTGATTGATAGTTAATAACCTCCCTTGAATTCTATATAAATGAGCTGACTAGATAACGACGATTTTTCAGGTTACCAACAACAACAACATGATCACGGCATTACACATGGTTTTTCTATCTGTTATATGTCGATCAATTTTAAGTTACCAGTGATGGGATTTTTGCAAGATATTAATAAGCGGTATTTATGAACATTTATCTATATATGTGACATTGCCAATCATCGACTTAAAATCTATAATTAAAACGACAGATATCCTGATGTACCAAACAGAAATCAGTTTAACTGTTCTGACTTTTTGTTGCATTGCCAACGACTGGACAGTTATGGAAAGATAAAAAAAGCAGTACGATGACACCATATTTTCAAATAAAAATTTTAATGTTTATTTATTTCTTTACCTGTCTGATGTGTGTTTATTAAAAAAGAAACAGAAAATTGTTCGGGGAGGGGGGGGGGGCATACCCTTTGCCAATCGTTGGGAGGGGATGGTATGATGGTATGATGTACCCTTTGCCTACCACCGATTGACCTTACTGGCGTTTGTGGAGCCCTGTCCATATATAAAACTCCAGCTAGCTTTTGACTAGAGGATCATTCTAAGTTTGATGAAGACTGGACTAAAATTGGGGCCTCAGATGTGCTCACACGGTTCTTCTATTATTTGACCTAATGTGACCTACTTAATGACCCAACATGGCCCATATACAAACATGAGCTAGCTTTTGACTAGAGGATCATTCTGACTAAGTTTGATGAAGATAGGACTAAAATTGGGGCCTCAGGAGTGTTCACACGGTTCTTCTACTATTTGACCTAATGTGACCTACTTAATGACCCAACATGGTCCATATACAAACTTAAGCTTGCTTTTGTCAAGAGGATCATTCTGACTAAGTTTGATGAATATTGAACTAAAATTGGGGCCTCAGGAGTGTTAACAAGGTTTTTCTACAATTTGACCTAGTGACCTACTTATTGACCCAACATGGCCCATATTCGAACTTGAGCCAACTTTTTTCCAGAGGATCATCCTGAATTAGTTTGATGAAGATTGGACTTAAATTGGGGCCTCAGCAGTGTTAACAAGGTTTTTCTATAATTTGACCTAGTGACCTACTTATTGACCCAATATGGCCCATATACAAACATGAGCTAGCTTTTGTCAAGAGGATCATTTAGACTAAGTTTGATGAAGATTGGACTTAAATTGGGGCCTCACAGTGTTAACAAGGTTTTTAGATCATTTGACCTAGTGACCTACTTATTGACCTAACATGGCCCATATACGAATTTGAGCTAGCTCTTGTCAAGAGGATCAATCTGACAATGTTTGATGGAGATTGGACTAAAATTGGGCCTAGGGATTGTTAACAAGGTTTTTCTATAATTTGACCTAGTGACCTACTTATTGACCCAACATGGCCCATAAACGAACCTGAGCTATCTTTTGTCAAGAGGATTTTCTGAGCAAGTTTGATTAAGATTGCACTCAAATTGTGGCCTCAGGAGTGTTAACAATCAAAAGTTGATGCACGATGCACGACGGACGACACACGACAGACAACGACCCATCACAATAGCTCACTTGAGCACTTTTTGCCTCAGCTGAGCTAAAAACCATTAAAAACAATGGAGCAGAACGAAACACAAACTTGATCTTTAACTCAGACTCACATACCAAAAATCAAAAGAAAAGTGCAAGAAAACTGTTATTGCAGTATAATTATCAGAGACATGTACTAAGGGACATAATTTACATAAAAATCAGCAGAGTGGGACAAAACTTATAATTTATCTGTAACTCATTGTGGCAGACTCTCATAGAAAAATTCACTGTATTATCTGCAAGTGTTTAGAAAAAAGTGAATATTGTAGTTTGAAAGAATTTAACAAAGACAAAGGTGATATTTTTCATTAAAATCAGTAAAGTGGAACAAATTGTAAAAATCTGCAAATTCAAAGTGGTTGACTCACATTCCAAAATAGGTGCAAGTGTTTAAACAAAAGTGCACTGCCTGAAACTATAATTTCAAGAAATTATCAAAGTCTAAGGGCTGTATTTTTTATAAAATTCAGTAAAATGGAACAAACTGCAAACTTGATTCGTAACTCATTGTGGTAGACCCTACATAACAAAAGTCAGTGCTCTATCTGCAAGCATTGAGGGAAAAAGTGCAGAAAACTTGTTATGAACTGAACTGACAGATGGATGGACACAAGTTGTGTGGGGGTATAAATGTTATTTTTCTATAGATAAAGAAAACTTTAACCTTAACCCTAACCTGAAAATATGTCAAATATTGTTTGCAAAGCGCAATAGACAATATATTAGGTACAGAATCTTAACAAGTTTTCTCAAGTTAAGAACTGCCACAAAACTTAATCAGATATATATCCAGTCACATTTCATTTATAAGTAGCTTATATAATATGCATGAAGTAACTGTAGTACAATGAATAATTTCTAAATCATTAACAAATTTCAGTATACTTATGCAGCTATGTCCTTGACCTTTGAACATATATTGACAAGCTGTAAATAAATGGAATCCTCTAACCGGTTGGTCAATGTTTAACCATAATGATAATTATGAGCTTGGAGCATGCACACGTATGTATGGAAAAACCCGTGAATCGAAGGTGAAACATGTAATTTCTGTATTTATTCGAGCTTTTATCATTGAACCAAATGTAACATTGTTCAGTAGGAACATCATTAATTAGATTAGCACTGTTTTAATTTTTTCTTTGGAAAACTTAATGCAGCTTTAAACCATATATGATCGTCATGTCAATACCTACAATATTCTAATATACATGCCTATATGATCATATGACCTTGAACTAGAAATCAAAATGATCGTTGTTGCAATACCTACAATATTCTAATATACATGCCTATACAAAACAATCAAAGCACCTGGTGCCGTATGAACAGAGAGCATGGAAACGCAAGAGGCTTTGAAAGTGAGTGTAGGTAGTATTACAATCTGCCTTATCCCATTCCATTCCTATGCGAGCAAGGTTGTAAAACACCATATGGAAGGGGAGTAAGAATTCATGACTGGAAAAGTGTCCATTATATTTTTTGTATTAGTGTTGGCAAATTACCACATTCAGAAGAGTCTGTGCTGAAGCAAGGTCCTTTCACATTCCAAGCATTTCTCCAAGAAAAGACAAAAACGTTCATACGTAACATTTTTAATTAATTACACAAACAGAAAGATGTTTTTATGGTGTCATCAATCGTTATATTTCTCAATAACAACAAAACGGTTCCGGTACATTTCGGCCCATAAAAAAACGGACCATGACAATATCGGCCTATAGCAAAATCGGCCTATAACAAAATCGGCCCATGAAATAAATGCCTTTATCAAAGATTGCTACTCATTTCGTTTATTTGCATTGTTGTGCATAAACATGTGTTAGTATTATTATGCTTTGAAACATGTAAATTTCAGTAAGTTTATTCAAAGCAATACAAGAATTAATTCAAATTATCATTTCTAATCAAGTCTACCACTAATCTATTAAAACTGAAATAATGGATTATACATGTATATATATCTCATTTTTTTTTTAAAATGAATAATTTAAAGACAGGAAGGTGTACCTATACTTTGTTTTAATCTTAAAAATTTTTAAAAAATAGATAATCTTAATTATAATCTTAATTTAATATTTGTATTATTATGATGCTTTCTTTAATTACATGTAGTGTCATGTGTGTAAAGAAAAATAACCATAAGAATGAATTGAAAAGAAATATCCTTTTCTTGTAAATATAATTTGTCTTTAAAAATCCTGATACTTAAGTGTTTTTACATAATTGTAGATTCATACAAGTTACAATTTCAAACTGTCTTTCTTCTACGCTATCTGCACGAACTAGTTTAGATCGATCAGAATCGACGAGTCTTACAGTCATGAGTAACTCTGACTAAAACATTTGTGAACGGAGTGTGTGCATCATTTATAGGTTGATCTAATATGAAATAAAAAATAATAATTTCTTTTAAAAATAAAATTAAAACCAAGGCATAAGTCATGACAAAGTTGTCCAAATTTAGGTGTATTAAATATTTTGAATATATTTTATTATGGGCCGATATTGTCATAGGCCGATATTGTTATAGGCTGAAATGTCCCCTAGCGCGACAAAACAACTACAAATGATGGTTGCAAAAAACTGTTTATGCCGCGAATCAAGGACCATCGCGAATTTAGGACCGACGATATACAAAATACACGCCACCTACCGAGGATTTACCCTAAAGCTTTCCATGTAAACTTCTAGAGTACATCTTGCACAATCGACAGGAACTCGTGAAATCTCTCAGCAATAGCTTTTTCCGGTCGATTTCACAATGCTGCTCTCAAAATCGTGTATATCATTTTTACGCTACGTTGACAAAATTAAAATGTAAACATGTCTACATCAGATATAGGTCAAATTTAGTTGGGGCTTCGAGGAGGGGATGGGAAGGGAAACAATGAAAACAAATACATTCCTATAAACCTGACATTTGCTATCGTGCATGTAAGACATGATTTCTTTACAGCACTTTCCGCAACCTATACTTTTACTTACACGCTCAAACTTCGGGTAATGTTAAAAAAATATTGCTTTATTTACTGTGGTTCACTCTTCTCGCCAAAACGCATGCTACCAAGAAATGACACGTCATATAATTCATCCAATCAAAAGAGACCGTTTAAATTATGGGATATCCGCGAAAATAGGTCTTTGTTTACATAAACTGTTCATGTATTCTTCCGCTGCGCCGCGCCGCATTGTATCCTTTCCACCAAAAGTTTCTCCACAGAATCCATGTATAAATTTTATTTTCAATACCACATACATTCATCATTGTGCGGTTACCCTCAGCACGTACTTATCACCTGCAAACTACCGTACTATATTCCACATATATTGCCCAAGGATTTGACATAGCGGTGACATAGCCCGTCCGATTTAAAAAAAAATTGAATTTCTTCACTGACATTAAGAAAAATGTTTCGTTTAACATTTCCCTGTTTTGGGTTTACTTGCCCCCATCTATGAACATCTCTGTCACCCTGTATCCCTATCCCATTTTAAAGATATCTACGATTTCCTTGCCAATTGCTTGCGACGTATGTGACAATACATCACAGAGATTCCTCTCTGTTCGTAATAATAGTTTTCAAGATATATATTTGTATATTGACAAATATGTAATTTTTAGCAATTTCCCAACTCAGTGCCTTACCATTTAAGCCCCATGGTTACCATTTGTGTAAATCTGACTCTAGATGACCTAAGGATGTTATAAATGAAATAACTAAGGTATATCTCTTGTACATTCAGAAGAGAAGTTTTTTAGTTTTTCACTATTTCCCCCTTTATGGGCCCCAAGGGGACATAACTCCTTCATTTGTGCAAATCTGAAAGGGCTTAACCTAGGCATGATGTTTACCAAGTTTTAATTTGGCCCAGTGGTTTTGGAGAAGAAGATTAAAATGTAAAAAGTTTACGCATGACGGACGAAGATCGATAGCAATAGCTCATCTAAACATTCAGCTCAGGTGAGATAATAGGTCATAACAATATTATAGGTCATAATAATATTATAGGTCATAACATAATAGGTCATAACAATATTTTAAGTCAACAATATTATAGGTCATAACAATATTATAGGTCATAACAATATGATAGGTCATAACAATATTATAGATCATAACAATATTATAGATCATAATCATATTATAGGTCTTTACAATTAAATAGGTCATAACAATTTTATAGATCCTTACAATAAAATAGATCATAACAACATTATAGGTCATACCAATGTAACTAGTCATTATGCTTTGCGATGGGATTCAGTCTTGCAACTCACTCATAAAAATTTATTATAATCTACATGTTCCAGTGTCCTTTTTGTCATAACTTTAGTCATGCCAATGACATGTGGTAGAGCACTCATGACAACTAAATCATAACTTAAGGAACTTGGGTTCAACAATTATTCAGGCTGATGATATATCTAGTATGGACAATACCTTTACATTACTTCAGTGCACCAAGCTGATTAATGAATGGATTTAGGTAGTTATGCCCAGTAGTAATCTTACATGCAAATCTTACATGAAATTCACATATCCACTTGAGCTGTACTGTAGAAATGAAAAGATATATTCCTGATATTGGTTCATGGATTTTTATGAAATTTTTGCTTAAGTCATATTAAACATATGTTGAAATATAAAGAAAAAATATATGTCAAAACAGGGAAAAAAATCTTGTCATGTTGACTTTTTTGCAGTGATTGTTTTTATCTAGTACTAACAACAGATTTAAAGAAAATACTCAAAAACAGCAAACTGGAAAAAGACAAGACATTTCAGATGGTGATTGGCCCTGTGATCCATAAACATGGCACATTAAACCATTGGGTACCTAGGCCTCTAGCATGGAAATCCTTAACTATGACATATCATGGCAACTGAAATACATGTAGTTTTAGCTTACCCTGCTTTCATGATCTCTTCTAGAGTTAACTTTGAATAGTCAATAGGATAATCTTTCTTCAACAGTTCTAAAGTGTATGTTATAGTAGCATCTTTAGGAATGTCTGGCTCCCTGTAGAAAAAATAATATGTGAAATAGATTTTATCACTTAACTCACTTCAAACAGAAGTATTGTAAGATGTAAAGTTTGTCTTAATACATGCAGACAAGATGATACATCTAGTAATCACAAAAGTTTTTAACAAAGCACTTTTTTGCAAAATGTGCCATTATTTAGGCAATGATAACTTGCTGTGATGGCCTAAGTCAGCCTTAAACAGTTAAATAGGACATGTATATTCTTATCTTAAGAGGAAAATAATTGTCATTATGTCATTATTATTATAAAGTTTGTCTTAATACATGCAGACAAGATGATACATCTAGTAATCACAAAAGTTTTTAACAAAGCAATTTTTTGCAAAATGTGCCGTTATTTAGGCAATGATAACTTGCTGTGATGGCCTAAGTCAGCCTTAAACAGTTAAATAGGACATGTATATTTTTATCTTAAGAGGAAAATAATTGTCATTATGTCATAATTGTATTTTTCAAATTCCTGCATACCTGTTAATCAAGGTTCAGAATTTGCTGTACACATAGTGTAGTTTGCAGGAATGTGAAGTTCCCAGTTCTGAGCTGGATTGTTCTAGCTATCTTAATGGTTACAAATACTTATCAACCTAATATACACTCATGTGCCAAAAGTTTGTCAACTTTTTATAATGGCCAAACCCATGAAACTCGCTTCGTAAAAAGTAAAGAATTCTGATTTGTTTATAATACAACATAGCGTTCTGTATTTGAACCGCTTTTACGTCATAATCCTATTTTTAGAAAAATAAAACCGGATATACATAGATATTCTGCTAAGAGAAGTAACTCAAGTGTTTACAAACATGGGTCGCCGTGGCAGTCAGTTATCTGAGGAGACAAAAAACAATATTATCGCCATGTTTAGAAACAGTTTGAAGTCAGTAGAGGTTGTGAGAATTCTAGACTTACATCCATCTACAATTTCCAAATTTTTGAAGCGGTATCGCGAACGCAAGAGCAATAGAACCATGCCAAGAAGTTGAAGGCCACCTGTAATGACAGATCGAGGGAAACATTTACTGTCACGCATTGTGAAAAAGAACTGTCGTTTGCCTGTGGATGATATTACAGGTGAATTTAACAATTTAGTGCCTAGAACTGTTTCTATGAGAACTGTTCAAAGGGAAATTTATAAGCTTGAGTACAGAAGAAGGACTGTGGCAAAAAAACTTGGTATTCGTGAAGTAAACAGAAAAAAACGTTTACAATATTGCCGTGGGAAATTACACTGGGCAGTGGAGCAGAACTGGAAACGTTATTTTCAGCGATCAGATGACCATTGTTATTAAACCAGACAGTAAGGTTAAAGTGTGGCGAAAAAAATGTGAAAAGTGGCGGGGGTATTGCTTAGGGTATCTTGGCCAAGGCCCATCACGAACTTTAAAACTCATGGTTTGGGGAAGCATTACATACATTATTTTGGACGTGGAATTTTGACCATTATTGATGGCAACATGAATTCAGAGAAATATATTTCCACTCTTGATGACTGTTTATGGCCTGCTGTTGTGAAATATTTTGAAAACCGGCAGTGGTATTTTATGGATGACAATTGTCCAGTTCACAGATCCCGTGTTACGTAGGCCTGGAAACGGAGAAATGATATTCCCCCATTTTTCTGGCCTGCACAGAGTCCAGACTTAAATCCAATCGAAAATGTTTGGTTAACTTTGAAAAATACTGAGCGGAAGAAATTTTTTCAGATCCACACCACCGATGATTTGAAGAATGAGCTTCATAGTGCCTGGAATAAGATCTCGGCTATGTACTTGGAAAGACTTTATGCCACCTTACCCATGCGTTGTCGACAAGTGATCATTTCAAAGGGTTATGTCACCAAATATTAATAAAATCGTCCACAGACAAGGTAAGGTTACCATTTCTTATTAATTTTTACATTTCGACAGTGGCCGCCATCTTTAAAAAAGTTGACAAACTTTTGGCATATGAGTGTATAATTCATGATGAATGCATTTATTGTTTAGACCAACCTGCCAATGGAACCATAAGCAAATCTAGCATCTGTAATAAGTTCTATAATTTCTCCCACTTCCATTATTGACACTCCTAAATCCCATGCTAAAAACAATTAAAAATTTTTTTTTCATATGTAACAATTTCTACTGTTTTGTTTGGTATTTTAGGTTATAATTGAAAACCACAATGATAAAAAGGGCTTGTATCACTCAACTGCCACCTAATTTGTAGTTAAATATCAAATGACCAAGTATGCCAACACAATTTTAAATATCCAACAACCAGAATTGTTGATGATGAAAATCATTAGATCTGACCCAGTTGTTTTAAAGAAAAGGTGCATGAAAGACTTGGCAAAGAATATCATATCACTCAATAAAATTGGTTTAGACAATGATTTTTTAAACATACACTTATCTAAAATCTTTCACAAATTTTTCACACTTTTTATTAAACATTATTATAATCACAATTTTGATTTTCAATAATTTTTGCATAGTTCTTGGTTTATTATTGTGATATAAAAATCATTTTGTTTTATTTTCATAATTTACCAATCATATGACATAAGGTGTAATGATAAGTTGATAGTTTGATGAACTGTTAACCTCTTTATGCTTCAAAACTTTTTTACTTATTGAGAAGAAAAGGTGGACTTACCTTGGTAATTTGATTTCTGACAATTACAGATTGCAGTGGAAATTTGTTATTCAAAATTCAAGGAAGCAAGATAAATATTTTGTATTTGATATTTACAGCTTTAGAAAGCCTGTAATAGGTTTTTATTAACCAATATGTAAATCATGATTAGCTGAGCAGGAGCTAGTATAACATGGGATAAATATGTTTATTTAGCCTTTGAAAATATCAGTTGATGAAAGTAATACTAAACTGAAGTATACAAATAGATCATATCTGATATATTTGAATTTTTTAAAATTTCTGTCTTGGTGGAGGTTTTCAAGCTAAACCATACAATGGATTATTTCAGACTAAATTAGAAGCTTCAAAAGAATTTCAATTTCAAAATAATGGGTTTTAACATGCAGTATTTAAATTTGGCAATTTTATCACATTTTGTAAGATTTGAAATGTCTGGACTAATCTAAATAACAGGTTAAAATATTACTTGGCTCAAAATAATAAGTTTATTATTCTAAACACTCAATGCTAGTGTGCCTAATCATAGCTGAAATTTAAATTTTAAAAACATCTTTTTTGAGCAACAACAATTTGTCATACCTGGGATTACATCCCCATCTCCAAGAGTAAATGTAAAAGATTCTTCTTTATCCACAACTGTGCCATCAACAAGACGACCTTCTGATGCAACCGTGACAACATCACCATGAACTGGTTTGATACCATTTCCTTTTTGTAGCACCTTTAAATGGAAATATGTGAAACATCAAAAAGCACCTTTTGTTTAAACTTTATTAACTTTTTATATATAAAACAAATGATCAATAAACAAGTTATCACTCAATCCATGCAATTCCATGTATCTAAGTATTGAAATGTTACCATATTCTATATTTTCTGTATTAAGTGGGAGGACACATTTATTAAACTTCTACAAAAGCCTTGAAGCAAGCAGTCACTTCTAATGTGTTCACCTGGCATCATCCAGAATGAAAGTAGCAGGTGCTTCACAAAAGCCTTGAAGCAAGCAGTCACTTCTAATGTGTTCACCTGGCATCATCCAGAATGAAAGTAGCAGGTGCTTCACAAAAGCCTTGAAGCAAGCAGTCACTTCTAAAGCATTCACCTGGCATCATCTAGAATGAAAGTAGCAGGTGCTTCACAAAAGCCTTGAAGCAAGCAGTCACTTCTAAAGCATTCACCTGGCATCATCCAGAATGAAACAATGTGAATCTTAATTAAATGTCTTAACTAAAGACATATGCCTGACTTAATCTTGGACCAAGGAAATGTTAAACCATAGGGACAGTTATTATTTTTCATTACCTTTCTTTTTAAACAACCACTCCCCAAAATATCAAGCCATTCATCCTGCTCCTCATTCTCAACAGATCCTTCTGCTTGTTCTTTTTTTTTTAAACATTTGTCCTCCACATCACCTTCTTTAAGATCATCTGGTGATAAATTGTTGACATTCAACATGGATGGTGTTTCATCTTTAACTTTACCAGTTTCTGCTACACTTTCATTCATTTTTTCTGTTGATCCAGACTTTTCCTTCTCCAGTTTATTTATTTGGTTACTTTCCCCATTTACACCCGAATCAGTTGATATGCTGTTTCCATTCACTGATGTCTCAATATTTGATTGGATATCATTGGCTTGGTCTGGTGGTGAAATCCTAGTTTTAATTGGTTCATACTTGTCATGTGATATATGATCTCCTGAATCAGTGACCTTATATAAATCTGAAATAAGTTTTTCACCTATTTCAACATTATCACTGTTATTAAGGTCTGTATCTACTTGGTCAATGTTTTGTTGTTGTTCTCTATGCTCCTTTTGATTATTATCCTCAAGCTGTTTAATGCAATCTAAATCTTGTTCCTTCAGACTTTTATCTTTATGTTCAATATGATCTGAATCTTTATGTTGTGTTAATGGGGATGACATTTTGACTATTTAATTAGTGTTTCTGTTAAACCACTAGCAATGTTTCTGGATTACATATTTATTCATGTTCGCTGAAAAAAAAATAGAATAAATTCACACCAACATAATCAACTGAAGATGGTCATCAGTAAAAATCTGTGCATGATTTTAAACAATTTAGCCATATATTTTGCTATTTATATAGGTGTTTGCCATTATGAATATCCTGAACATTGGTTAATCGGGCTTTTCAACCTGGAATTTTGTATAAAAAGCAGAGTTAATTCTAAGTTGTGGTCAGTCAAACTTCAAGATGAAACTAATATTGGCTTATAGTTTCTTTGCATATCATTTCTCTTCCTTTATGAATTTTAGTTATTTTAATTGAAAATATTATAGGGGATTTCTTTTTTTCAAAACTGGGGGAAAATACTATTTTGGTATTGTATCTCCCTATTTCAATTAGCAATTAATAAGCACTTATTCTGATTTTAGCAAGTGATACCCTAACAACAGTATTTGTTTAAATTCTCCAAGTTATTCCATACTGAATAACATTGGGTCCATTTAGCCTCATTACCTTCAAAAACAAACACTAAAAAATTTCAGTCCGACTGTCAGACCATTTGTTAGTGTTGTACCCCTTATATTTCAGTTTTAAAAAAACTACTTCTGCTTGATAGCAGAGATAGTTGTATACATGTAGTCGTTTTACTCAAATAAATTGTAGAGCAGACAATATTTGGTCATGAATTGTGTTGATGGACAAAGAGAACAATCTTAGACAAGGTGAAACACACCAACATTTTGAGAAATAAACTAATATTTTTCAAGTTTGAGTTGAGATTCCCCTGCGAGGTTGATTTTTTGGTGATATGGTCAATTTTTTTTTTACTTTGTTTAAATGGAGTAAACTCTGGTAAAAAGTGTTTGGATATAGTTGTTACATCATAAGGAAATATTTAAAAGTAAAAGACACTAAATAATTTTATTAAATGAAAAGAAATATTTGGAGTGGGGTGTGGTGGGGGTTCAATAATTAAAGTTTGTTAAAACTTCTACCGGTAATCGTCTTATATGTGTACACTTACATATGAGAGGCACGGTGTCAGAATCTACATGTGAGAGGCACTGTGTCAGAATCTACATGAGAGGCACTGTGTCGGAATCTACATATGAGAGGCACTGTGTCAAAATCTACATATGAGAGGCACTGTGCAAAGATCTACATATGAGATGCACTGTGTCAGAATCTACATATGAGAGGCACTGTGTCAAAATCTACATATGAGAGGCACTGTGCAAGAATCTACATATGAGAGGCACTGTGTCAAAATCTACATATGGGAGGCACTGTGTCGGAATCTACATATGAGAGGCACTGTGTCAAAATCTACATGTGAGAGGCACTGTGTCAGAATCTACATGAGAGGCAATGTGTCAGAATCTACATATGAGAGGCACTGTGTCAAAATCTACATATGAGAGCCACTGTGTCAAAATCTACATATGAGAAGCACTGTGTCAGAATCTACATATGAGAGGCACTGTGTCAGAATTTACATATGAGAGGCACTGTGTCAGAATCTACATATGAGAGGCACTGTGTCAAAATCTACATATGGGAGGCACTGTGTCGGAAACTACATATGAGAGGCACTGTGCAAGAATCTACATATGAGAGGCACTGTGTCAGAATCTACATACGAGAGGCACTGTGCAAGAATCTACATATGAGAGGCACTGTGTCAAAATCTACATATGGGAAGCACTGTGCAAGAATCTACATATGAGAGGCACTGTGTCAAAATCTACATATGAGAGGCACTGTGCAAGAATCTACATATGAGAGGCACTGTGTCAAAATCTACATATGAGAGGCACTGTGTCAAAATCTACATATGAGAGGCACTGATCAAGAATCTATTTATTGGGCATTTTATATGTATATGTGGATTTACAAATATTGTTCATCAGTTGAGAAAAACAAGAGATTACAAAAATAGTGATATATTTGGAGTGGGGTGTGGTGGGGGTTCAATAATTAAAGTTTGTTAAAACTTCTACCGGTAATCGTCTTATATGTGTACACTTACATATGAGAGGCACGGTGTCAGAATCTACATGTGAGAGGCACTGTGTCAGAATCTACATGAGAGGCACTGTGTCGGAATCTACATATGAGAGGCACTGTGTCAAAATCTACATATGAGAGGCACTGTGCAAAGATCTACATATGAGATGCACTGTGTCAGAATCTACATATGAGAGGCACTGTGTCAGAATCTACATATGAGAGGCACTGTGTCAAAATCTACATATGGGAGGCACTGTGTCGGAAACTACATATGAGAGGCACTGTGCAAGAATCTACATATGAGAGGCACTGTGTCAGAATCTACATACGAGAGGCACTGTGCAAGAATCTACATATGAGAGGCACTGTGTCAAAATCTACATATGGGAGGCACTGTGTCGGAATCTACATATGAGAGGCACTGTGTCAAAATCTACATGTGAGAGGCACTGTGTCAGAATCTACATGAGAGGCACTGTGTCAGAATCTACATATGAGAGGCACTGTGTCAAAATCTACATATGAGAGCCACTGTGAAAGAATCTACATATGAGAAGCACTGTGTCAGAATCTACATATGAGAGGCACTGTGTCAAAATCTACATATGAGAGGCACTGTGTCAGAATCTACATATGAGAGGCACTGTGTCAAAATCTACATATGGGAGGCACTGTGTCGGAAACTACATATGAGAGGCACTGTGCAAGAATCTACATATGAGAGCCACTGTGAAAGAATCTACATACGAGAGGCACTGTGCAAGAATCTACATGAGAGGCACTGTGTCAAAATCTACATATGGGAAGCACTGTGCAAGAATCTACATATGAGAGGCACTGTGTCAAAATCTACATATGAGAGGCACTGTGCAAGAATCTACATATGAGAGGCACTGTGTCAAAATCTACATATGAGAGGCACTGTGTCAAAATCTACATATGAGAGGCACTGATCAAGAATCTATTTATTGGGCATTTTATATGTATATGTGGATTTACAAATATTGTTCATCAGTTGAGAAAAACAAGAGATTACAAAAATAGTGATATTTTTGGTAATTTTTTAAGCATCATGAGCCTAACTTTTTAATCAAAATTGTTGTTTGCTGTGATATTAACTAACACTTTGACCTTTTCAGTTATTAATTTTCTTTGGCATTTCTAAATATAACCAATTTTCTTTGAAACAAATATGTATGATAGAGCTCTGAATGAAAGCATTTTTGTCATTTCCATGATCAAAATCAATGTGCGAGTGTTTTGCATTTAATTTAAATTCACATATTCTGGCTACTTTCTTTTTATATATCCTTATTTCAATTGACCAAATTTACTGTCTGATTCACGTCTGCCATAGCACTAGTTTTTCAAGGTTTTAGAAGAAATATCAAAACATTTTGTAGAATGCCACATACCGTTATGACATATGCATTTTGTCGTAATTAACTGACACCAAACTAAATGCCATCTTAGCTGGAGTATAAAATCCAGAGCTTTTTAAAATCTTTACGGGGATTTAATATGGGAAAACACACAAACACTCATTCCGGAAATACATCCCTGAAAAGTCATGCTGGTTAAGAAAATGGAATTGCGCATGACCGACTTTCTCATTTTCGCTGGCCAGGTAATATCGTCTGCAACTTGACAGCAAAAGGAATATTATACTGTAGGCCTAACAACAGCGATCTTACCTACAGCTGAATGAACTATTCCAGAATTTTCTACCCTAACCCGCATGATTATTACAGCGATGTATTTCCGGAATGAGTGTTTGTGTCTTTTTCCATATTAAATCCCTGTAAGGATTTTAAAAAGCTCTGCATTTTATACTCCAGCTAAGATGGCATTTGGTTTGGTGTCAGTTAATTACGACAAAATGCATACGTCATAACGGTATGTGGCATGCTACAAAATTTTTTGATATCTCTTTTAAAACCTTGAAAAACTAGTGCTACGGCAGACGTGAATCAGACAGTAATATATTGGACGAGTAGATGACGTTCGCATAGTTGCATCAGTTTTAATATTAGTTTACATCATCAATTCATTATCTCAAACAATTAAAAGACACAAATTTTACATGCAAACCTTTTTTTGAATTTAGATTAATAAATATGGCTAACCAGTCCTCACCTAAGAAGTAAAATCGTACAACTTTCGTTTTCTATTTCTTCAGCGTCATGAGCATGTCTCTGGATATTCACCTTACCTTAATTTGCCAAAAAGTGGTCACACGTGAAAATTTACCACATGACCATGGCTTTTCGAAAAAAGGATCTTCTATAAATCTTTAGATAACTATATTTTATTGTTTGTAATATACAGAAATATTATTAATGATTTGATTTACAAAGCAAATGGTCCATCTGTTTGGTATTAATATGTCGTAAAAATCGATGCAACGACCACTTTTGGTACTGCCTGTTGAAAACGAAAGTAGGTGCTAACAAGATAATTACTGCACACGGTCGGACTTGTTAAGGTAAATGATGTTATAAATTTTCTATCATTATATTGAGCAGTTGTTTAATCACAAATTTATAATATGTTTCATCTGTCCATAATTAAAAGCAAATCGACCCGTTGATTTCTTCTATCAACTAGCTCTACTTAAAAAAAATCAATATCCTTTAGACGCCTAAATTCGTGGTAGGGTCAAATTCGTGGCAGATTGTTTACACCGGATATCATTTACAGGAAGTACATCACTGCACACACTCAAAGTCAAATAGGCGCCCAAAGTGTTAAACTTCCATACTTAGTTAAAAAAATTTAAATATGTCCTAAACTAGTAAGAAAATATAAAAATATCAAAAGTTTTAATTTTTGACAGATTTCACTATTGCGAAATTATTCTTGAATTTATATCTTTATTTTTAATCACAAGTAAAATAAATAACGATGTAAACTATGTCGTCTGGAAGAAGAGAGTCTGGCCTATTTACCTGATCAACATCTGGAACTTTTGTGTCAAGTAATACTTGTTTTGAGTGTCATCAAAATTGTGTGTCTCTTACGCTATATTTAGTAAAATTCATGCATTTTTCACTATATAATATGATGTAAAATGACGTGAATTCCGCATGTCATACCGGAAATGCCTTATCATTTTTAATCCTTGTAATAATTGTGTAATCAATAATAATCCAAAATTTTGCTTTGTTAATCTAAACTAGACTATTAAAAATATAATTTTTTGAAACAATCAGTGTTGTAAGCCCTAACCAGAAGAAATCTCGTGATCCGAGAGACTTCTCACGAATTTGGTCACGTTTTTTTCAAAATGGTGTCTGCCGAGAGTGTTTTGTTTACAAACGATGTTTTCCCTTATATTCAAATGAAAACAACTAAATTTTTCTTCATTTTAAAGCAAAGTGTAAGAAATGTAAAACGGGATTGAATTTTTTAATATTTACTTACGATTAACCATAAAATTTAGCAACGAACTGCTAGTACCACGAATATTGGCGACAGGAGGATATATCGGTCTTAGAGGAGGGTTTTTTGAAAGACTGGTTTTTGAAGTTTTCACGCATTTATACAATTAAATAGTCACATAATTTACCTAAATATAAATAAAAATAAAAATCCTGTACCAAAATACCTGTGCTCATAGCTGTCGTGCTCATAGCTGAGTAAACGGGAGTAAAAGGGAGTAAACTGGGCTTAAGCAATGTCTAGTCTCTTAAACACTTGAAAGTAGCGACAAACTTAATCTACCAGTGATATGTTTTATAGATCGAGATTAAATTTGGTAACGTCATCATGCATCATGTATGATTAACCAGTTACAGATCAACGATGTTGAACTTGAAATACGTTGATGGGGCTCTCCCCGGAAAAAAAACTAAAGCAAAACCAAAACGTTGGTGATAACAAACAGAAAGAGTACAAATTGAAGCTGGAGGGCAGATTTTTAGAATCATGGCAGAATAATAGGGGACTGGTTGAGGTTTGATACAGATAGTAACTCTGTACACATTATTTGATTAAAGTAATAAAAAAGCAAATGAATTTTTTTTTTTTTTTTTTTGATATTTAATAGGAAATTACAAAATACAGGTAATGACTCAAAATGTGGTGTTGCATGTGAATAAATGCTCGCTCTTTCACACTGGCACTTTTCTGAAGTACAGTTAATGACAATAACAGTCAAATATTTGGAAGTTCTTCTGTTCATTGAGATGAATCAGATTTTAAAATAGCAGTTTTTCTCTTGATAACCATATCTAGCCTGTTTAAACATTTAAATATCAATGTAATTTCATTTCTGATAGAATAATGCAAAAAAAAATTGATTTCCTACCTTCGGTCTGGTAAAAATTAATCTGGTCTGGTAAAACTATTTATTTTACCAGACCGAATGTCCTGTAAGTTCTTCAAGTATTTCGTGAAGTCTGTTAATGTATGGAATAGTCTCACCGATTCTGTAGTAGAAGCCCCTAGCCTTAATGCCTTCAAAAGCAGACTAAACAAGCATTGGACTAACCATCCCCTAAAATGGGAACCAAGTTGCTATACTAACAGCAAAAGAGAAGCACAACGGGACAGACTGCAAAAAGTTAATTTAAATAATAAAGATACGCCACAAGAAGTCCACTTACAATGGCTTTAACGACAGTAAGACAGTAAATACATTGAGTAGGCCTAGATAATAAACATATTTTACCAACATTCAGTGGATGCAGTTTGAAAAAATAAAATAAAACAAACATTATGACTAGGATGATTTTCATATCTGTCATGTCACTCACATTGCATTTTTATGTAACACACTCAGACGCTAGGCTTTTACAATTCATTCATTCATTCATTCATTCATTCATTCATTCATTCATGTAGATGCCGTTGTTAGCTTTGGGCTTGTCTTGGTGCTTCTTTATACTTGGATTCTGTTTCTAGTAAATTAATGTTACTCTTTCAGTTGCGCAGTCTTGTGCTGGTTGCAAACAGCTAGGGTGAAATTTTGCTGGGTGCCATTTCCAGACTTTATTCAAACTATTTTTGAAAGCATTTAAGGATGTTGCATTTATTTCTCTTTCAGTAAGCTGTTTCAGTCATCTGTTACGCGGATACTGAAGTAGTTTTGTAATTTTGCAAGTTGGACTCTTCTTTTAAATAATTTTTTGTTGTGACCTCTGGTAGATGTGTGTGTTGAAGTGTAACCGGGCAGCTCAGTCTCAGGAATGAATAATTAATATGACAAGCCGGTAACAAAATCAAAATAAATTTATTACATCAATAATATTCCATTCATGGCACACAGTTTCGATGACTGAATATATATATACATGAGACATATATGAAACCTGAAAATACATAAAATAAAACTCACGTTTACTATTCTGTCAAACACAAACTATCACATATACATTTAAACTTACAATTGTTACAAGTTTAATTTATAATAAAATCATTTATAAAAAACTTACCAGAACAACTTGCAATGGTCACTAGTTAATATTTATCCTTTGCAGGATCTTTAAGAATATATATATAAATTACGTCTTGATGGTAATTATCACCACGGCTGAATGAATAATTTTACATTTGGCGGGAAAGAGCATAAAGTACCCAGCATGCAATGTGATAAGTGAATGGAACTGTCAAGGTCAAGGTCAACTGTCAATGATAACACATTAACAAACACACATGAACAAACATATTACATTACACAGCAACATATATTTTACCTGGTTACAGAAGTAAAATTGATGTTACAGTGATTGACATTGTCAGTTTGTTGGCTATTTTGTACATTTGTATTATGTCGTTTCTTTTTCTTCGGTATTCCAAGGAGGGAAGTCCAAATGTTTCAAGTTTTGAACTATATATGGCAGGTTAGATAAATTTTTTTCCAATTTTGTTGCTCATCTTTGGAACTTTTCCAAGACTACCCGGTCCTTCTTGTGTAATGGATGCTATATAGGAGGGGCATTCTCCAGGTGCGGACGTACCATTGATTTGTAAAGACAAATGAAGATGTCCTTATCTACATATGTAAATGTTCTGAATATTAGACCAAGATTTCTGTTGGCTGTTGATACAGATTTATTTATATGTTCTCTAAAAGATAAGTCTTGGTTGATTGTAACACCTATTTCTTTTATGATTTTACCTTGGTAATTGGGGTAATTTTGTTGTCGTGTATAATATAAAAAGTTGCATCTCCTCCTTTCTGGTTGACTTCTAAATGTTTAATTTTTTCTATGTTCAATTTCATTTGCCAGTCAGATGTCCATTTGCAGACTTTAGTGATGTCTTCCTGAAAGCAGAGTGAAGAATCGTCCTTTGATCTGCTGGAGTAGATCTTTGTGTTGTCAGCAAATAAATTTATTGTGTTGGATATTTCATCTGGGATATCATTTATATAAATTAGAAAAAGAACTGTCCCTAGAACACTACCTTGCGGTACACCACTTATAACTTTGACTGTTTGCGATTATTTACTGTTTTTAACTACTTTTTGTTCTAGATTTTTCAGGAAGTTCCCAATCCATCTGACATCTGACAACTTTTCCTTTGATTCCATAACAGCAATTAGTACAATAATCAAAAATCTGGTAATTATATATCAATCCAGTAATATTTTGGTTTCTTGTTGCATGTTTTGTAGATTCTGCCACTCTGTTGATGTCTCAAATTTGAGGTGAATAATTGATTTACAGTATTATATCAATTTTTCAGGGATGCCTCATTCTTCCGATTGTCACACACTTAACTTTGAAAACCCTTGACAGCATGTGATTTTTTAATGATTCCACAGTGAAAATTTATATGCACATCTATAAAGTGATATCGTTCACCAGTATATGTTAGACAGGTATAGGTCACTTGCCTTAGGTTATTAAGCAAATGTTTTAAACTTGTGTCCATATATAACTTACTTATTAATTTATGAATGGTTTTAGCAAAATTTCACATACACAAAGATGATTTGGTCTGATGATATGGGAAAAGGATTATAACTCCTCCCTCTGTTTTGAGGGGGCCTTGGTGGCCAAGTGGTCTAAAGCGTGTGCTTACGGATCACAGCGCCTCTCAAGGCCTGGGTTCAAATCCCACTTGGGACAGATCCTAGTGTGAGAAAGTTTGTCAGTTTGCTTGCCAAAGGTCGGTAGTTTTCTCTTGGCATTTTGGTTTCCTACACCATCCAAGAACTGACTGCCTCGAAATAAGTGAAAGAATCTTGACTGGGGCCTAAAACACCATTACTCCACTCCACTCCACTCCCTCTGTTTTGACTAATTATAAGCATTAGTGTGCAAGAGTTACCTCTCTTTGACATTACATAGTTTCTACATGAATGTGCTATTTTAACTTTATCCATAAAAGATATTGAAAATTTATCTGGAGCTATAATTTTTTTAAAAAATCATTTCATTCAGCTCCTCAAACTGCATTTACTGAACTTATTATATACTAAATAGGTTATTTAACTTCTCTATAATTCCTCATTTACCTCCATTTACTACCTTCTACTCCTGTGTACCCTTCATACCTACCCATCAGGGGATTTCAAAGTTAAGTATGTGACAATCTGAGGAATGCATGTGACACACTTAAATGCTAGGGGATACGGTGGCATTTCCCCTTCCCCATGGGCAAAAAATTGAATAATGGTGTAAAACTTGCATCCTGTTGCAATTTGAGAAATTATATTAACTGTAATAGACAACGATTTGAAAGAGAGAAACATGAAAACAACAAAATATTTGTTCAATCAGCATTTATGATCCAGAGTATTACAGGATCGGTATGTCATTTCCGGATCTTCAAGTTTAGTATCAGCCACTGAAATTGTAAGAAAACCTAGATCTTTGTCTTCAGTTTTATTTTCTAGATTGTTTGATAATATGTGCTTTTGTGATTTATCCACTGGCAAGTTCATAGAAACAGATAACTTAATACATCAAATCATCATAGTTTTTTCTTGAGAAAATTTACATAAGGCTGTTCCATGGCAGGTTGAAAAACAAAACACTTGAGAGTTTCAGAATTTTACATCATGTAATTGACACCTTGGATTTAGTTAAACTTCCATTTTAAAAAGAACATCTTTAGATATGGCTAAGACCCTGTTTTCAAAATAATATTAAAAATGACAAATTCATCATTTATATTCACTGATCATTAGGACAAAAATTCATCAAGTTTTTTATCATTGTATAAAAAAAAAGAAGGAATATACTCACAAAATATCAATTTTGAGTATATTAGTTTAAACAGTATTTATTTGGTCAAGTCATTATACAAATTTACATGACTCAAATAAGGGATTCCAGAATAAGAGTAAGACTCATATAACCTAGTCTCTCTCTTTGACTACATTAAACACCATTGACCCACTCAAACCTCTTCAATAACAGAAAATGTGCTCAATTAATATAAGTAGTATAAAAAGTAGGTTATTCAACAGTAACTTCAAGTCAAAGGCACAAAACCTTCACTTAATTAAATTCATGCAGCTATCAAAAAGTTTAGTTTCTTTTTAGGATTTGTTATTTTAAGACTACATCTTGCTGGTAAATTACTGCTATTTCTATATTTATTTGGGCTTTTATCATTGAACCAAATGGAAACATCATTAAGTAAATTATTCAGCACCACATTTTGTCATTTTGCTATATGCTTCAAAGTCATAGGTTCAAAGGTCAAGGACATAGCTGCATAAGTATACTGAAATCGTTAATGATTTAGAAATTATTCATTGTAATACAGTTACTACATGCACATTAGGTACTTATAAATGAATCGTGACTAGATATTTCTGATTAAGTTTTGTGGCGGTTCTTTACTTGAGAAAACTTGGAAGTATCTGTACTTAAAATATTGTCTATTGCACTTTGCAAACAATTTTGGACATATCTTCAGGTGAGCCTTATGGCCCATGGGCCTCTTGTTTAATCATAAATGTGATTTTATTTAGTCTAATGTGATGTAAGTGTGGGTGAAAATAGTCAAAGCTTCTTAAAAAAATAAGAATTTCTGACACCGTAATTTTATTTAATACAAATATTAAAGAAAAACATTACTTCTTTACTATAGATTTAGAGCACAATCAGTGGTTTTGTTTGCCTAAAATTACTACCAAATAAAGGTAGTTTCCCCTTGAGAAATAAGACTAAAATTTCCCAATTTGACAACTAAAATTCCCCAAAAGGAAACAGTGACACACAATCTTATAGTTTAAGTTAAATCCAGTTGTCCAAAACTGTTCTGACAGAAGAAAAATGTTAGATATTGTCACAATACAAGATCTTTGCAATGAATTTCAAAATTCTGAGCATAATATGTGACATAAAAAGGGTCCAAATTTTCCCAATCTGAAAGGTACTAGGTAGTTTTTAAATACCATAGCAAAATCACTGACAATATGATCAAAATAATTTTTTTTTACTTTATACCTCTTTTATATATAGAGAATTGATGCTTCTAATTCACACAACAAAGTTAAATGTACACATGGTGAAAGGTTCAACACCCTTATTGCAGAAATATAACCTACATTTACTCTTTATAGATATCTCATGCTAAGCTGGTTGACAACATTTATTTTCTATTATGTCTTGGCCCAGGTCATGGGCACTTATATCTAAAATAATGTATTACTCTAGTCCTAATGTTACTCATAATGCTTTATTGAAACAAGTGCCTGTAACTTGAACAGATTCAAATTACCTAATTTTATTTCAGTTAATGACATTTAACAACATTTGCTGCCACAAACACAGTGTCACAGACACTAGACTGTTGCCACAAACAGTGTCACAGACACTAGATTGTGCAACAAACACAGTGTGACAGACACTAGACTGCTGCCACTAACACAGTGTCACAGACACAAGATTACTGCCACTAACACAGTGTCACAGACACTCGATTCCTGCAACAAACATAGTGTCATAGACACAAGATTGCTGTCACAAACACAATGTCAGACACTAGATTGCTGCCACAAACACAGTGTCACAGACACAAGATTGCTGCCACACAGTGTTAGAGACACTATATTGCTGCCACACAGTGTTAGAGACACTATATTGCTGCCACAAACTGTCACAGACACTTGATTTGTGCCACAAACACAGTGTCACAGAAACTAAAATGATGTAACAAAGACAATGTGACATATACTAGACTGCTGCCACAAACACAGTGTCACAGACACTAGATTGCTTAAGCCAACACAATGTCACAGACACTAGATTGCTGCCATAAACACAGTGTCACAGACACTAGATTGCTGCCACAATCACAATATCAGAGACACTTGATTGCTGCCACAATCACAATGTCAGAGACACTAGATATCTGCTACAAACACAGTGTCACAGACACTAGATTACTGCCACAAACACAGGGTCACAGACACTAGATTATTGCCACAAACACAATGTGACAGACACTAGATTGCTGCCACAAACAGTGTCACAGACACTAGATTGCTGCCATAAAATCAATGTCACAGACACTAGATTGCTGCCACAAAGTAGATCAGAGACTAGATTAGTGACCCAAACTGTCACAGACACAAGATTATTGCCACAAACACAGTGTCACTGACACAAGATTACTGCTACAAACACAGTGTCACAGACACTAGATCTCTGCCACAAACAGAATGTCACATATGCTAGATTGCTGCTACAAACACATTGTTAGAGAAACTAGATTTTTGCCACAAATACAGTGTCACAGACACTAGATTGCTGTCAAATTAGTGTCACAGACACTAGACTGCTGCCACAAACACAATGTCAGACACTAGATTGCTGCCACAAACAGTGTCACAAACACTAGATTGCTGCCATAAACACAGTGTCACAAACACTAGATGTTTGCTACAAACACAATGTCACAGAAACTAGATTGATGCTACAAACACAACGTGACAGATACTAGACTGCTGCCACAAACACAGTGTCACACACACTAGATTCCTGAAGCAAACACAATGTCACAGACACAAGATTGCTTCTATAAACAAAGTGTCACAGACATTAGATTGCTGCCATAAACACAGTGTCACAGACACTAGATTCCTGCCACAAAAAAAAGTAACAGACACTAGATATCTGCCAGAAACAGAGTCGCAGATACTAGATTGCTGCTTCAAACACAGTGTCACAGACACTAGATTACTGCAACAAACACAATGTCACAGACACTAGTTTGCTGCCCCAAACAGTATCACATACACTAAATTGCTGCCATAAACACAAGGTAGGTCGCAGAAACTAGATAGATGCCACAAACACAATGTGACAAATACTAGACTGCTGCCACAAACACAGTATCGCAGACACTGGATTGCTGAAGCAAACACAATGTCACAGACACTAGATTGCTGCCATAAACACAATGTCACAGACACTAGATTGCTACCATAAACAGTGTCACAGACACTAGTTTGCTGCCACAAACACAATGTCAGAAACTAGATTGCTGCCAAAAACATAGTGTCTAAGACAATAGATTGCTGCCACAAACAAAGTGTCACAGACACTAGGTTGCTGCCACAAACACAATGTCACAGGCACTAGATTGCTGCCACGAACACAATGTCACAGGCACTAGATTGACGCACTAACACAATGTCAGAAACTAGATTGCTGCCACAAACATAGTGTCTAAGACACTAGATTGCTGCCACAAACGCAATGTCACAGACTCTAGGTTTCTGCCACAAACAGTGTCACAGACACTTGATTGCTGTCATAAACACAGTGTCACAATTACTAGATTGCTGCTACAAACACAATGTCATAGGAACTAGATTGATGCCACAAACACAATGTGACAAATACTAGACTGCTGCCACAAACACAGTATCACAGACATTAGATTGCTGCCACAAACAGTGTCAGAGACACTAGATTGTTGCAACAAACACAGTGTCAAAGACTCAAGATTGCTGCCACAAACGCAATTTCAGACACTAGATTGCGGCCACAAACACAGTGTCACAGCAGTAGATTGCTGCCACAAACAGTGTCACAGACACTAAATTGCTGCCACAAACTATCACACACTAGATTGCTGCCACAAACACAGTGTGATAGATACTAGATTGCTGCTACAAACACAGTGACATATCCACTAGATTGCTGCCACAAACAGTGTCACAAACACTAGATTGCTGCCACAAACGCAATGTCACAGACACAAGAATACTGCCATAAACACAGTGTTACAGACACTAGATTGCTGCCACAAACACAATATCACAGACACTGGATATCTGCCACAAACAGAGTCACAGACACAAGATTGCTGCCACAAACACAATGTCAAAGACACTATATTGCTGCCACAAACAGTGTCAAAGACACTAGATTGCTGCCATAAACACAATGTCACAGAAACTACATTGCTGCCACAAACAGTGTAACAGAAACTAGATTGCTGCCCAAAACTGTCACAGACACAAGATTGCTGCCAAAAACACTGTCACCGACAGTAGATTACTGCTACAAATACAGTGTCACAGACACTAGATTTCTGCCACAAACACAATGTGACAGACACGAGATTGCTGCCACAAACAGTGTCACAGACACTAGACTGCTGCCACAAACACAATGTCCCTGACACTAGATTGCTGCCATAAACACAGTAACAGACATTAGATTTGTGCCACAAATACAATGTCAGACACTAGATTGCTGCCACAAACAGTGTCACAAACACTAGATTGCTGTCATAAACACAGTGTCACAAACACTAGATTGCTGCCATAAACATAGTGTCACAGACACTAGACTGCTGCTACAAATACAATGTGACAGACACTAGATATCTGCCACAAACAGGGTCACAGAAACTAGATTGCTGCCACAAACATAGTGTCACAAACGCTAGATTACTGCTATAAACACAGTGTCACAGACACTAGACTGCTGCCACAAACACAATTTCACAGACATTAGATTGCTGCTCCAAGCAGTGTCACAGGCACTAAATTGCTGCCATAAACACATTGTCACAGACACGAGATTGCTGCCACAAAGTGGAACAGACACTAGATTGCTGCCCCAAACTGTCATAGACACAAGATTGCTGCCACAAACACAGTGTCAATAACACTAGATTACTGCTACAAACACAGTATCACAAACACTAGATCTTAGCCACATACACATTGTCACAGACACAATAGTACTGCCACAAACAGAGTCACAAACACAAGATTGCTGCCATAAACATTGTGTCACAAATACTAGATTGCTGCCACAAACACAGTGTCACAGACACTAGACTGTTGCCACAAACAGTGTCACAGACACTAGATTGTGCAACAAACACAGTGTGACAGACACTAGACTGCTGCCACTAACACAGTGTCACAGACACTAGATTACTGCCACTAACACAGTGTCACAGACACTCGATTGCTGCAACAAACATAGTGTCACAGACACAAGATTGCTGTCACAAACACAAAGTAAGACACTAGATTGCTGACACAAACACAGTGTCTCAGACACAAGATTGCTGCCACACAGTGTTAGAGACACTAGACTACTGCCACAAACTGTCACAGACACTAGATTGCTGTCACAAACTGTAACAGACACTAGATTGCTGCCATTAACTGTCACACACTACATTGCTAACACAACGAAAGTGTGATAGACACTAAACTGCTGCCACTAACACAGTGTCACAGACACAAGATTGCTGCCACAAACACAGTGTCACAGACACTTGATTGCTGCTACAGACACAGTGTCACAGACTCAAGATTGCTGCCACAAACTCAATTTCAAACACTAGATTGCGGCCACAAACACAGTGTCACAGACACTAGATTGCTGCCACAAACAGTGTCACAGACACTAGATTGCTGCCACAAACAGTGTCACAGACACTAAATTGCTGCCACGAACTATCACACACTAGATTGCTGCCACAAACACAGTGTGATAGATACTAGATTGCTGCTACAAACACAGTGATATATCCACTAGATTGCTGCCACAAACAGTGTCACAGACACTAGATTGCTGCCACAAACACAATGTCACAGACACAAGATAACTGCCATAAACACAGAGTTACAGACACTAGATTGCTGCCACAAACACAATATCACAGACACTAGATATCTGCCACAAACAGAGTCACAGACACAAGATTGCTGCCATAAACACAATGTCACAGACACTCTATTGCTGCCACAAACAGTGTCAAAGACACTAGATTGCTGCCATAAACACAATGTCACAGAAACTACATTGCTGCCACAAACAGTGTAACAGAAACTAGATTGCTGCCCAAAACTGTCACAGACACAAGATTGATGCCATAAACACAGTGTCACCGACAGTAGATTCCTGCTACAAATACAGTGTCACAGACACTAGATTTCTGCCACAAACACAATGTCACAGACACAAGATTGCTGCCACAAACAGTGTCGCAGACACTAGACTGCTGCCGCAAACACAATGTCCCTGACACTAGATTGCTGCCATAAACACAGTGTAACAGACACTAGATTTGTGCCACAAATACAATGTCAGACACAAGATTGTTGCCACAAACAATGTCACAAACACTAGATTGCTGTCATAAACACAGTGTCACAAACACTAGATTGCTGCCACAAACAGAGTCACAAACACTAGATTGCTGCCATAAACACAGTGTCACAAATACTAGATTGCTGCCACAAACACAGTGTCACAAACACTAGACTGTTGCCACAAACAGTGTCACAGACACTAGATTGTGCAACAAACACAGTGTGACAGACACTAGACTGCTGCCACTAACAGTGTTATAGATACTAGATTACTGCCACTAACACAGTGTCACAGACACTCGATTGCTGCAACAAACATAGTGTCACAGACACAAGATTGCTGTCACAAACACAATGTAAGACACTAGATTGCTGCCACAAACACAGTGTCACAGACACAAGATTGCTGCCACACAGTGTTAGAGACACTATATTGCTGCCACAAACTGTCACAGACACTTGATTTGTGCCACAAACACAGTGTCACAGAAACTAAAATGATGTAACAAAGAGAATGTGACATATACTAGACTGCTGCCACAAACACAGTGTCACAGACACTAGATTGCTTAAGCCAACACAATGTCACAGACACTAGATTGCTGCCATAAACACAGTGTCACAGACACTAGATTGCTGCCACAATCACAATGTCAGAGACACTAGATTGCTGCCACAATCACAATGTCAGAGACACTAGATATCTGCTACAAACACAGTGTCACAGACACTAGATTACTGCCACAAACACAGGGTCACAGACACTAGATTATTGCCACAAACACAATGTGACAGACACTAGATTGCTGCCACAAACAGTGTCACAAACACTAGATTGCTGTCATAAACACAGTGTCACAAACACTAGATTGCTGCCATAAACATAGTGTCACAGACACTAGACTGCTGCTACAAATACAATGTGACAGACACTAGATATCTGCCACAAACAGGGTCACAGAAACTAGATTGCTGCCACAAACATAGTGTCACAAACGCTAGATTACTGCTATAAACACAGTGTCACAGACACTAGACCGCTGCCACAAACACAATTTCACAGACATTAGATTGCTGCTCCAAACAGTGTCACAGGCACTAAATTGCTGCCATAAACACATTGTCACAGACACGAGATTGCTGCCACAAAGTGGAACAGACACTAGATTGCTGCCCCAAACTGTCATAGACACAAGATTGCTGCCACAAACACGGTGTCACTAACACTAGATTACTGCTACAAACACAGTATCACAAACACTAGATCTTAGCCACATACACATTGTCACAGACACAATAGTACTGCCACAAACAGAGTCACAAACATTAGATTGCTGCCATAAACATTGTGTAACAAATACTAGATTGCTGCCACAAACACAGTGTCACAGACACTAGACTGTTGCCACAAACAGTGTCACAGACACTAGATTGTGCAACAAACACAGTGTGACAGACACTAGACTGCTGCCACTAACACAGTGTCACAGACACTAGATTACTGCCACTAACACAGTGTCACAGACACTCGATTGCTGCAACAAACAGTAGTGTCACAGACACAAGATTGCTGTCACAAACACAAAGTAAGACACTAGATTGCTGACACAAACACAGTGTCACAGACACAAGATTTCTGCCACACAGTGTTAGAGACACTAGACTACTGCCACAAACTGTCACAGACACTAGATTGCTGTCACAAACTGTAACAGACACTAGATTGCTGCCATTAACTGTCACACACTACATTGCTACCACAACGAAAGTGTGATAGACACTAAACTGCTGCCACTAACACAGTGTCACAGACACAAGATTGCTGCCACAAACACAGGGTCACAGACACTTGATTGCTGCTACAGACACAGTGTCACAGACTCAAGATTGCTGCCACAAACTCAATTTAAAACACTAGATTGCGGCCACAAACACAGTGTCACAAATACTAGATTGCTGCTACAAACACAGTGTCACAGACACTAGATTTGTGCAACAAACACAGTGTCACAGAAACTAAAATGATGTAACAAAGACAATGTGACTTATACTAGACTGCTGCCACAAACACAGTGTCACAGACACTAGATTGCTTAAGCCAACACAATGTCACAGACACTAGATTGCTGCCATAAACACAGTGTCACAGACACTAGATTGCTGCCACAATCACAATATCAGAGACACTAGATTGCTGCCACAATCACAATGTCAGAGACACTAGATATCTGCTACAAACACAGTGTCACAGACACTAGATTACTGCCACAAACACAGGGTCACAGAAACTAGATTATTGCCACAAACACAATGTGACAGACACTAGATTGCTGCCACAAACAGTGTCACAGACACTAGATTGCTGCCATAAAATCAATGTCACAGACACTAGATTGCTGCCACAAAGTAGATCAGAGACTAGATTAGTGACCCAAACTGTCACAGACACAAGATTATTGCCACAAACACAGTGTCACTGACACAAGATTACTGCTACAAACACAGTGTCACAGACACTAGATCTCTGCCACAAACAGAATGTCACATATGCTAGATTGCTGCTACAAACACATTGTTAGAGAAACTAGATTTTTGCCACAAATACAGTGTCACAGACACTAGATTGCTGTCAAATTAGTGTCACAGACACTAGACTGCTGCCACAAACACAATGTCAGACACTAGATTGCTGCCACAAACAGTGTCACAAACACTAGATTGCTGCCATAAACACAGTGTCACAAACACTAGATGTTTGCTACAAACACAATGTCACAGAAACTAGATTGATGCTACAAACAACGTGACAGATACTAGACTGCTGCCACAAACACAGTGTCACACACACTAGATTCCTGAAGCAAACACAATGTCACAGACACAAGATTGCTTCTATAAACAAAGTGTCACAGACATTAGATTGCTGCCATAAACACAGTGTCACAGACACTAGATTCCTGCCACAAACACAAAGTAACAGACACTAGATATCTGCCACAAACAGAGTCGCAGATACTAGATTGCTGCTACAAACACAGTGTCACAGACGCTAGATTACTGCAACAAACACAATGTCACAGACACTAGTTTGCTGCCCCAAACAGTATCACATACACTAAATTGCTGCCATTAACACAAGGTAGGTCGCAGAAACTAGATTGATGCCACAAACACAATGTGACAAATACTAGACTGCTGCCACAAACACAGTATCGCAGACACTGGATTGCTGAAGCAAACACAATGTCACAGACACTAGATTGCTGCCATAAACACAATGTCACAGACACTAGATTGCTACCATAAACAGTGTCACAGACACTAGTTTGCTGCCACAAACACAATGTCAGAAACTAGATTGCTGCCACAAACATAGTGTCTAAGACAATAGATTGCTGCCACAAACAAAGTGTCACAGACACTAGGTTGCTGCCACAAACACAATGTCACAGGCACTAGATTGCTGCCACGAACACAATGTCACAGGCACTAGATTGCTGCCACTAACACAATGTCAGAAACTAGATTGCTGCCACAAACATAGTGTCTAAGACACTAGATTGCTGCCACAAACGCAATGTCACAGACTCTAGGTTTCTGCCACAAACAGTGTCACAGACACTTGATTGCTGTCATAAACACAGTGTCACAATTACTAGATTGCTGCTACAAACACAATGTCATAGGAACTAGATTGATGCCACAAACACAATGTGACAAATACTAGACTGCTGCCACAAACACAGTATCACAGACATTAGATTGCTGCCACAAACAGTGTCAGAGACACTAGATTGTTGCAACAAACACAGTGTCAAAGACTCAAGATTGCTGCCACAAACGCAATTTCAGACACTAGATTGCGGCCACAAACACAGTGTCACAGCAGTAGATTGCTGCCACAAACAGTGTCACAGACACTAAATTGCTGCCACAAACTATCACACACTAGATTGCTGCCACAAACACAGTGTGATAGATACTAGATTGCTGCTACAAACACAGTGACATATCCACTAGATTGCTGCCACAAACAGTGTCACAAACACTAGATTGCTGCCACAAACGCAATGTCACAGACACAAGATTACTGCCATAAACACAGTGTTACAGACACTATATTGCTGCCACAAACACAATATCACAGACACTAGATATCTGCCACAAACAGAGTCACAGACACAAGATTGCTGCCACAAACACAATGTCAAAGACACTATATTGCTGCCACAAACAGTGTCAAAGACACTAGATTGCTGCCATAAACACAATGTCACAGAAACTACATTGCTGCCACAAACAGTGTAACAGAAACTAGATTGCTGCCCAAAACTGTCACAGACACAAGATTGCTGCCAAAAACACTGTCACCGACAGTAGATTACTGCTACAAATACAGTGTCACAGACACTAGATTTCTGCCACAAACACAATGTGACAGACACGAGATTGCTGCCACAAACAGTGTCACAGACACTAGACTGCTGCCACAAACACAATGTCCCTGACACTAGATTGCTGCCATAAACACAGTAACAGACACTAGATTTGTGCCACAAATACAATGTCAGACACAAGATTGTTGCCACAAACAGTGTCACAAACACTAGATTGCTGTCATAAACACAGTGTCACAAACACTAGATTGCTGCCATAAACATAGTGTCACAGACACTAGACTGCTGCTACAAATACAATGTGACAGACACTAGATATCTGCCACAAACAGGGTCACAGAAACTAGATTGCTGCCACAAACATAGTGTCACAAACGCTAGATTACTGCTATAAACACAGTGTCACAGACACTAGACCGCTGCCACAAACACAATTTCACAGACATTAGATTGCTGCTCCAAACAGTGTCACAGGCACTAAATTGCTGCCATAAACACATTGTCACAGACACGAGATTGCTGCCACAAAGTGGAACAGACACTAGATTGCTGCCCCAAACTGTCATAGACACAAGATTGCTGCCACAAACACAGTGTCAATAACACTAGATTACTGCTACACAGTATCACAAACACTAGATCTTAGCCACATACACATTGTCACAGACACAATAGTACTGCCACAAACAGAGTCACAAACACTAGATTGCTGCCATAAACATTATGTCACAAATACTAGATTGCTGCCACAAACACAGTGTCACAGACACTAGACTGTTGCCACAAACAGTGTCACAGACACTAGATTGTGCAACAAACACAGTGTGACAGACACTAGACTGCTGCCACTAACACAGTGTCACAGACACTAGATTACTGCCACTAACACAGTGTCACAGACACTCGATTGCTGCAACAAACAGTAGTGTCACAGACACAAGATTGCTGTCACAAACACAAAGTAAGACACTAGATTGCTGACACAAACACAGTGTCACAGACACAAGATTGCTGCCACACAGTGTTAGAGACACTAGACTACTGCCACAAACTGTCACAGACACTAGATTGCTGTCACAAACTGTAACAGACACTAGATTGCTGCCATTAACTGTCACACACTACATTGCTACCACAACGAAAGTGTGATAGACACTAAACTGCTGCCACTAACACAGTGTCACAGACACAAGATTGCTGCCACAAACACAGTGTCACAGACACTTGATTGCTGCTACAGACACAGTGTCACAGACTCAAGATTGCTGCCACAAACTCAATTTCAAACACTAGATTGCGGCCACAAACACAGTGTCACAGACACTAGATTGCTGCCACAAACAGTGTCACAGACACTAGATTGCTGCCACAAACAGTGTCACAGACTGAGACACTAAATTGCTGCCACGAACTATCACACACTAGATTGCTGCCACAAACACAGTGATATATCCACTAGATTGCTGCCACAAACAGTGTCACAGACACTAGATTGCTGCCACAAACACAATGTCACAGACACAAGATAACTGCCATAAACACAGAGTTACAGACACTAGATTGCTGCCACAAACACAATATCACAGACACTAGATATCTGCCACAAACAGAGTCACAGACACAAGATTGCTGCCATAAACACAATGTCACAGACACTCTATTGCTGCCACAAACAGTGTCAAAGACACTAGATTGCTGCCATAAACACAATGTCACAGAAACTACATTGCTGCCACAAACAGTGTAACAGAAACTAGATTGCTGCCCAAAACTGTCACAGACACAAGATTGATGCCATAAACACAGTGTCACCGACAGTAGATTCCTGCTACAAATACAGTGTCACAGACACTAGATTTCTGCCACAAACACAATGTCACAGACACTAGATTGCTGCCACAAACAGTGTCGCAGACACTAGACTGCTGCCGCAAACACAATGTCCCTGACACTAGATTGCTGCCATAAACACAGTGTAACAGACACTAGATTTGTGCCACAAATACAATGTCAGACACAAGATTGTTGCCACAAACAGTGTCACAAACACTAGATTGCTGTCATAAACACAGTGTCACAAACACTAGATTGCTGCCACAAACAGAGTCACAAACACTAGATTGCTGCCATAAACACAGTGTCACAAATACTAGATTGCTGCCACAAACACAGTGTCACAGACACTAGACTGTTGCCACAAACAGTGTCACAGACACTAGATTGTGCAACAAACACAGTGTGACAGACACTAGACTGCTGCCACTAACAGTGTTATAGATACTAGATTACTGCCACTAACACAGTGTCACAGACACTCGATTGCTGCAACAAACATAGTGTCACAGACACAAAATGCTGTCACAAACACAATGTAAGACACTAGATTGCTGCCACAAACACAGTGTCACAGACACAAGATTGCTGCCACACAGTGTTAGAGACACTATATTGCTGCCACAAACTGTCACAGACACTTGATTTGTGCCACAAACACAGTGTCACAGAAACTAAAATGATGTAACAAAGACAATGTGACATATACTAGACTGCTGCCACAAACACAGTGTCACAGACACTAGATTGCTTAAGCCAACACAATGTCACAGACACTAGATTGCTGCCATAAACACAGTGTCACAGACACTAGATTGCTGCCACAATCACAATGTCAGAGACACTAGATTGCTGCCACAATCACAATGTCAGAGACACTAGATATCTGCTACAAACACAGTGTCACAGACACTAGATTACTGCCACAAACACAGGGTCACAGACACTAGATTATTGCCACAAACACAATGTGACAGACACTAGATTGCTGCCACAAACAGTGTCACAAACACTAGATTGCTGTCATAAACACAGTGTCACAAACACTAGATTGCTGCTTTAAACATAGTGTCACAGACACTAGACTGCTGCTACAAATACAATGTGACAGACACTAGATATCTGCCACAAACAGGGTCACAGAAACTAGATTGCTGCCACAAACATAGTGTCACAAACGCTAGATTACTGCTATAAACACAGTGTCACAGACACTAGACCGCTGCCACAAACACAATTTCACAGACATTAGATTGCTGCTCCAAACAGTGTCACAGGCACTAAATTGCTGCCATAAACACATTGTCACAGACACGAGATTGCTGCCACAAAGTGGAACAGACACTAGATTGCTGCCCCAAACTGTCATAGACACAAGATTGCTGCCACAAACACAGTGTCAATAACACTAGATTACTGCTACAAACACAGTATCACAAACACTAGATCTTAGCCACATACACATTGTCACAGACACAATAGTACTGCCACAAACAGAGTCACAAACATTAGATTGCTGCCATAAACATTGTGTAACAAATACTAGATTGCTGCCACAAACACAGTGTCACAGACACTAGACTGTTGCCACAAACAGTGTCACAGACACTAGATTGTGCAACAAACACAGAGTGACAGACACTAGACTGCTGCCACTAACACAGTGTCACAGACACTAGATTACTGCCACTAACACAGTGTCACAGACACTCGATTGCTGCAACAAACAGTAGTGTCACAGACACAAGATTGCTGTCACAAACACAAAGTAAGACACTAGATTGCTGACACAAACACAGTGTCACAGACACAAGATTGCTGCCACAAACACAATGTCACAGACACTAGATTGCTGCCACACAGTGTTAGAGACACTATATTGCTGCCACAAACTGTCACAGACACTTGATTTGTGCCACAAACACAGTGTCACAGAAACTAAAATGATGTAACAAAGACAATGTGACATATACTAGACTGCTGCCACAAACACAGTGTCACAGACACTAGATTGCTTAAGCCAACACAATGTCACAGACACTAGATTGCTGCCATAAACACAGTGTCACAGACACTAGATTGCTGCCACAATCACAATGTCAGAGACACTAGATTGCTGCCACAATCACAATGTCAGAGACACTAGATATCTGCTACAAACACAGTGTCACAGACACTAGATTACTGCCACAAACACAGGGTCACAGACACTAGATTATTGCCACAAACACAATGTGACAGACACTAGATTGCTGCCACAAACAGTGTCACAAACACTAGATTGCTGTCATAAACACAGTGTCACAAACACTAGATTGCTGCCATAAACAGTGTCACAGACACTAGACTGTTGCCACAAACAGTGTCACAGACACTAGATTGTGCAACAAACACAGTGTGACAGACACTAGACTGCTGCCACTAACACAGTGTCACAGACACTAGATTACTGCCACTAACACAGTGTCACAGACACTCGATTGCTGCAACAAACAGTAGTGTCACAGACACAAGATTGCTGTCACAAACACAAAGTAAGACACTAGATTGCTGACACAAACACAGTGTCACAGACACAAGATTGCTGCCACACAGTGTTAGAGACACTAGACTACTGCCACAAACTGTCACAGACACTAAATTGCTGTCACAAACTGTAACAGACAGTAGATTGCTGCCATTAACTGTCACACACTACATTGCTACACAACGAAAGTGTGATAGACACTAAACTGCTGCCACTAACACAGTGTCACAGACACAAGATTGCTGCCACAAACACAGTGTCACAGACACTTGATTGCTGCTACAGACACAGTGTCACAGACTCAAGATTGCTGCCACAAACTCAATTTCAAACACTAGATTGCGGCCACAAACACAGTGTCACAGACACTAGATTGCTGCCACAAACAGTGTCACAGACACTAGATTGCTGCCACAAACAGTGTCACAGACACTAAATTGCTGCCACGAACTATCACACACTAGATTGCTGCCACAAACACAGTGTGATAGATACTAGATTGCTGCTACAAACACAGTGACATATCCACTAGATTGCTGCCACAAACAGTGTCACAGACACTAGATTGCTGCCACAAACACAATGTCACAGACACAAGATAACTGCCATAAACACAGAGTTACAGACACTAGATTGCTGCCACAAACACAATATCACAGACACTAGATATCTGCCACAAACAGAGTCACAGACACAAGATTGCTGCCATAAACACAATGTCACAGACACTCTATTGATGCCACAAACAGTGTCAAAGACACTAGATTGCTGCCATAAACACAATGTCACAGAAACTACATTGCTGCCACAAACAGTGTAACAGAAACTAGATTGCTGCCCAAAACTGTCACAGACACAAGATTGATGCCATAAACACAGTGTCACCGACAGTATATTCCTGCTACAAATACAGTGTCACAGACACTAGATTTCTGCCACAAACACAATGTCACAGACACTAGATTGCTGCCACAAACAGTGTCGCAGACACTAGACTGCTGCCGCAAACACAATGTCCCTGACACTAGATTGCTGCCATAAACACAGTGTAACAGACACTAGATTTGTGCCACAAATACAATGTCAGACACAAGATTGTTGCCACAAACAGTGTCACAAACACTAGATTGCTGTCATAAACACAGTGTCACAAACACTAGATTGCTGCCACAAACAGAGTCACAAACACTAGATTGCTGCCATAAACACAGTGTCACAAATACTAGATTGCTGCCACAAACACAGTGTCACAGACACTAGACTGTTGCCACAAACAGTGTCACAGACACTAGATTGTGCAACAAACACAGTGTGACAGACACTAGACTGCTGCCACTAACAGTGTTATAGATACTAGATTACTGCCACTAACACAGTGTCACAGACACTCGATTGCTGCAACAAACATAGTGTCACAGACACAAAATGCTGTCACAAACACAATGTAAGACACTAGATTGCTGCCACAAACACAGTGTCACAGACACAAGATTGCTGCCACACAGTGTTAGAGACACTATATTGCTGCCACAAACTGTCACAGACACTTGATTTGTGCCACAAACACAGTGTCACAGAAACTAAAATGATGTAACAAAGACAATGTGACATATACTAGACTGCTGCCACAAACACAGTGTCACAGACACTAGATTGCTTAAGCCAACACAATGTCACAGACACTAGATTGCTGCCATAAACACAGTGTCACAGACACTAGATTGCTGCCACAATCACAATGTCAGAGACACTAGATTGCTGCCACAATCACAATGTCAGAGACACTAGATATCTGCTACAAACACAGTGTCACAGACACTAGATTACTGCCACAAACACAGGGTCACAGACACTAGATTATTGCCACAAACACAATGTGACAGACACTAGATTGCTGCCACAAACAGTGTCACAAACACTAGATTGCTGTCATAAACACAGTGTCACAAACACTAGATTGCTGCTTTAAACATAGTGTCACAGACACTAGACTGCTGCTACAAATACAATGTGACAGACACTAGATATCTGCCACAAACAGGGTCACAGAAACTAGATTGCTGCCACAAACATAGTGTCACAAACGCTAGATTACTGCTATAAACACAGTGTCACAGACACTAGACCGCTGCCACAAACACAATTTCACAGACATTAGATTGCTGCTCCAAACAGTGTCACAGGCACTAAATTGCTGCCATAAACACATTGTCACAGACACGAGATTGCTGCCACAAAGTGGAACAGACACTAGATTGCTGCCCCAAACTGTCATAGACACAAGATTGCTGCCACAAACACAGTGTCAATAACACTAGATTACTGCTACAAACACAGTATCACAAACACTAGATCTTAGCTACATACACATTGTCACAGACACAATAGTACTGCCACAAACAGAGTCACAAACATTAGATTGCTGCCATAAACATTGTGTAACAAATACTAGATTGCTGCCACAAACACAGTGTCACAGACACTAGACTGTTGCCACAAACAGTGTCACAGACACTAGATTGTGCAACAAACACAGAGTGACAGACACTAGACTGCTGCCACTAACACAGTGTCACAGACACTAGATTACTGCCACTAACACAGTGTCACAGACACTCGATTGCTGCAACAAACAGTAGTGTCACAGACACAAGATTGCTGTCACAAACACAAAGTAAGACACTAGATTGCTGACACAAACACAGTGTCACAGACACAAGATTGCTGCCACACAGTGTTAGAGACACTAGACTACTGCCACAAACTGTCACAGACACTAGATTGCTGTCACAAACTGTAACAGACACTAGATTGCTGCCATTAGCTGTCACACACTACATTGCTACCACAACGAAAGTGTGATAGACACTAAACTGCTGCCACTAACACAGTGTCACAGACACAAGATTGCTGCCACAAACACAGTGTCACAGACACTTGATTGCTGCCACAAACAGTGTCACAGACACTAAATTGCTGCCACGAACTATCACACACTAGATTGCTGCCACAAACACAGTGTGATAGATACTAGATTGCTGCTACAAACACAGTGACATATCCACTAGATTGCTGCCACAAACAGTGTCACAGACACTAGATTGCTGCCACAAACACAATGTCACAGACACAAGATAACTGCCATAAACACAGAGTTACAGACACTAGATTGCTGCCACAAACACAATATCACAGACACTAGACTGTTGCCACAAACAGTGTCACAGACACTAGATTGTGCAACAAACACAGTGTGACAGACACTAGACTGCTGCCACTAACACAGTGTAATAGATACTAGATTACTGCCACTAACACAGTGTCACAGACACTTGATTGCTGCAACAAACATAGTGTCACAGACACAAGATTGCTGTCACAAACACAATGTAAGACACTAGATTGCTGCCACAAACACAGTGTCACACACAAGATTGCTGCCACACAGTGTTAGAGACACTATATTGCTGCCACAAACTGTCACAGACACTTGATTTGTGCCACAAACAGTGTCACAGAAACTAAAATGATGTAACAAAGACAATGTGACATATACTAGACTGCTGCCACAAATACAGTGTCACAGACACTAGATTGCTTAAGCCAACACAATGTCACAGACACTAGATTGCTGCCATAAACACAGTGTCACAGACACTAGATTGCTGCCACAATCACAATGTCAGAGACACTAGATTGCTGCCACAATCACAATGTCAGAGACACTAGATAACTGCCATAAACACAGAGTTACAGACACTAGATTGCTGCCACAAACACAATATCACAGACACTAGATATCTGCCACAAACAGAGTCACAGACACAAGATTGCTGCCATAAACACAATGTCACAGACACTCTATTGCTGCCACAAACAGTGTCAAAGACACTAGATTGCTGCCATAAACACAATGTCACAGAAACTACATTGCTGCCACAAACAGTGTAACAGAAACTAGATTGCTGCCCAAAACTGTCACAGACACAAGATTGATGCCATAAACACAGTGTCACCGACAGTAGATTCCTGCTACAAATACAGTGTCACAGACACTAGATTTCTGCCACAAACACAATGTCACAGACAATAGATTGCTGCCACAAACAGTGTCGCAGACACTAGACTGCTGCCGCAAACACAATGTCCCTGACACTAGATTGCTGCCATAAACACAGTGTAACAGACACTAGATTTGTGCCACAAATACAATGTCAGACACAAGATTGTTGCCAAAAACTGTCACAAACACTAGATTGCTGTCATAAACACAGTGTCACAAACACTAGATTGCTGCCACAAACAGAATCACAAACACTAGATTGCTGCCATAAACACAGTGTCACAAATACTAGATTGCTGCCACAAACACAGTGTCACAGACACTAGACTGTTGCCACAAACAGTGTCACAGACACTAGATTGTGCAACAAACACAGTGTGACAGACACTAGACTGCTGCCACTAACACAGTGTAATAGATACTAGATTACTGCCACTAACACAGTGTCACAGACACTCGATTGCTGCAACAAACATAGTGTCACAGACACAAGATTGCTGTCACAAACACAATGTAAGACACTAGATTGCTGCCACAAACACAGTGTCACACACAAGATTGCTGCCACACAGTGTTAGAGACACTATATTGCTGCCACAAACTGTCACAGACACTTGATTTGTGCCACAAACACAGTGTCACAGAAACTAAAATGATGTAACAAAGACAATGTGACATATACTAGACTGCTGCCACAAATACAGTGTCACAGACACTAGATTGCTTAAGCCAACACAATGTCACAGACACTAGATTGCTGCCATAAACACAGTGTCACAGACACTAGATTGCTGCCACAATCACAATATCAGAGACACTAGATTGCTGCCACAATCACAATGTCAGAGACACTAGATATCTGCTACAAACACAGTGTCACAGACACTAGATTACTGCCACAAACACAGGGTCACAGACACTAGATTATTGCCACAAACACAATGTGACAGACACGAGATTGCTGCCACAAACAGTGTCACAGACACTAGATTGCTGCCATAAAATCAATGTCACAGACACTAGATTGCTGCCACAAAGTAAATCAGAGACTAGATTAGTGACCCAAACTGTCACAGACACAAGATTGTTGCCACAAACACAGTGTCACTGACACAAGATTACTGCTACAAACACAGTGTCACAGACACTAGATCTCTGCCACAAACAGAATGTCACGTATGCTAGATTGCTGCTACAAACACGTTGTTAGAGATCATAGATTTTTGCCACAAATACAGTGTCACAGACACTAGATTGCTGCCACAATAAGTGTCACAGACACTAGACTGCTGCCACAAACACAATGTCAGACACTAGATTGCTGCCACAAACAGTGTCACAAACACTAGATTGCTGCCATAAACACAGTGTCACAAACACTAGATTTTTGCTACAAACACAATGTCACAGAAACTAGATTGATGCTACAAACACAATGTGACAGATACTAGACTGCTGCCACAAACACAGTGTCACACACACTAGATTCCTGAAGCAAACACAATGTCACAGACACAAGATTGCTTCCATAAAGAAAGTGTCACAGACATTAGATTGCTCTCATAAACACAGTGTCACAGACACTAGATTGCTGCCACAAACACAAAGTAACAGACACTAGATATCTGCCACAAACAGAATCACAGATACGAGATTGCTGCTACAAACACAGTGTCACAGACACTAGATTACCGCTACAAACACAGTGTCACAGACACTAGATTACTGCCACAAACACAGGTTCACAGACACTAGATAATTGCCACAAACACAATGTGACAGACACAAGATTGGTGCCACAAACAGTGTCACAGACACTAGATTGCTGCCATAAAGTAGATCAGAGACTGGATTAGTGACCCAAACTGTCACAGACACAAGATTGCTGCCACAAACACAGTGTCACTGACACAAGATTACTGCTACAAACACAGTGTCACAGACACTAGATCTCTGCCACAAACAAAATGTCACATACGCTAGATTGCTGCTACAAACACATTGTTAGAGAAACTAGATTTTTTGCCACAAATACAGTGTCACAGACACTAGATTGCTGCCAGAATTAGTGTCACAGACACGACTGCTGTCACAAACACAATGTCAGACACTAGATTGCTGCCACAAACAGTGTCACAAACACTAGATTGCTGCCATAAACACAGTGTCACACACACTAGATTCCTGAAGAAAACACAATGTCACAGACACAAGATTGCTGCCATAAACAAAGTGTCACAGGCACTAGATTGCTGCCATAAACACAGTGTCACAGACACAAGATTGCTGCCACAAACAACAAGTAACAGACACTAGATATCTGCAACAAACAGAGTCACAGATACTAGATTGCTGCTACAAACACAGTGTCACAAATACTAGATTGCTGCTACAAACACAGTGTCACAGACACTAGATTTGTGCAACAAACACAGTGTCACAGAAACTAAAATGATGTAACAAAGACTGTGACATATACTAGACTGCTGCCACAAACACAGTTTCACAGACACTAGATTGCTTAAGCTAACACAATGTCACAGACACTAGATTGCTGCCATAAACACAGTGTCACAGACACTAGATTGCTGCCACAATCACAATGTCAGAGACACTAGATTGCTGCCACAATCACAATGTCAGAGACACTAGATATCTGCTACAAACAGTGTCACAGACACTAGATTACTGCCACAAACACAGGTTCACAGACACTAGATTCTTGCCACAAACACAATGTGACAGACACAAGATTGCTGCCACAAACAGTGTCACAGACACTAGATTGCTGCCATAAAATCAATGTCACAGACACTAGATTGCTGCCACAAAGTAGATCAGAGACTAGATTAGTGACCCAAACTGTCACTGACACTAGATTGCTGCCACAAACACAATGTCACAGACTCTAGGTTTCTGCCGCAAACAGTGTCACAGACACTTGATTGCTGTCATAAACACAGTGTCACAATTACTAGATTGCTGCTACAAACACAATGTCATAGGAACTAGATTGATGCCACAAACACAATGTGACAAATACTAGACTGCTGCCACAAACACAGTATCACAGACATTAGATTGCTGCCACAAACAGTGTCAGAGACACTAGATTGTTGCCACAAACACAGTGTCACAGATCCTAGATTACTGCTACAAACACAGTGTCACAAACACTAGATCTTAGCCACATTCACATTTTCACAGGCACAATAGTGCTGCCACAAACACAGTGTCACAGATATAGATTACTGTTACAAACACAGTGTCACAGACACTAGATTTCTACCACAAACACAATGTCACTGACACAAGATTACTGACACAATCACAGTGTCAGAGACACTAGACTGCTGCCACAAACACAGTGTCACAGACACTAGATTGCTTAAGCCAACACAATGTCACAGACACTAGATTGCTGCCATAAACACAGTGTCACAGACACTAGATTGCTGCCACAATCACAGTGTCAGAGACACTAGATTGCTGCCACAATCACAATGTCAGAGACACTAGATATCTGCTACAAACAAAGTGTCACAGACACTAGATTACTGCCACAAACACAGGTTCACAGACACTAGATAATTGCCACAAACACAATGTGACAGACACAAGATTGGTGCCACAAACAGTGTCACAGACACTAGATTGCTGCCATAAAATCAATGTCACAGACACTAGATTGCTGCCACAAAGTAGATCAGAGACTGGATTAGTGACCCAAACTGTCACAGACACAAGATTGCTGCCACAAACACAGTGTCACTGACACAAGATTACTGCTACAAACACAGTGTCACAGACACTAGATCTCTGCCACAAACAAAATGTCACATACGCTAGATTGCTGCTACAAACACATTGTTAGAGACACTAGATTTTTTGCCACAAATACAGTGTCACAGACACTAGATTGCTGCCAGAATTAGTGTCACAGACACGACTGCTGTCACAAACACAATGTCAGACACTAGATTGCTGCCACAAACAGTGTCACAAACACTAGATTGCTGCCATAAACACAGTGTCACAAACACTAGGTTTTTGCTACAAAAACAATGTCATAGAAACTAGATTGATGCTACAAACACAATGTGACAGATACTAGACTGCTGCCACAAACACAGTGTCACACACACTAGATTCCTGAAGAAAACACAATGTCACAGACACAAGATTGCTGCCATAAACAAAGTGTCACAGGCACTAGATTGCTGCCATAAACACAGTGTCACAGACACTAGATTGCTGCCACAAACACCAAGTAACAGACACTAGATATCTGCAACAAACAGAGTCACAGATACTAGATTGCTGCTACAAACACAGTGTCACAAATACTAGATTGCTGCTACAAACACAGTGTCACAGACACTAGATTTGTGCAACAAACACAGTGTCACAGAAACTAAAATGATGTAACACAGACAATGTGACATATACTAGACTGCTGCCACAAACACAGTTTCACAGACACTAGATTGCTAAAGCTAACACAATGTCATAGACACTAGATTGCTGGCATAAACACAGTGTCACAGACACTAGATTGCTGCCACAATCACAATGTCAGAGACACTAGATTGCTGCCACAATCACAATGTCAGAGACACTAGATATCTGCTACAAACAGTGTCACAGACACTAGATTACTGCCACAAACACAGGTTCACAGACACTAGATTCTTGCCACAAACACAATGTGACAGACACAAGATTGCTGCCACAAAGTGTCACAGACACAAGATTGCTGCCATAAAATCAATGTCACAGACACTAGATTGCTGCCACAAAGTAGATCAAAGACTAGATTAGTGACCCAAACTGTCACAGACACAAGATTGCTGCCACAAACACAGTGTCACTGACACAAGATTGCTGCTACAAACACAGTGTCACAGACACTAGATCTCTGCCACAAACAGAATGTCACATACGCTAGATTGCTTTTACAAACACATTGTTAGAGAAACTAGATTTTTGCCACAAATACAGTGTCAGAGACACTAGATTGCTGCCAGAATTAGTGTCACAGACACTAGACTGCTGCCACAAACACAATGTCAGACACTAGATTGCTGCCACAAACAGTGTCACAAACCAGGGATTTTTCTAGCATTCGTCAGGGGCCGAATATCGGCCCCATTCCCAATTGAAAAAAACCTCCATTTTTCCCAATTTGACTGAAAAAATTCCCAATCGGTCTTGCCAAAAGATGTCCCGATCGTTGACATGTTGTATACTGTTATTTATCTTATTAAATTCATCAAAATACTCGCGATTACAAACTTCTAACGGCGAAGAACTAGTCTAGGCATTTTATTGACACAGATGTATTGCAAGTTGAACAGTTACTCGGGTTAGGATAAAGACATTAGGTATTACAACGTTAAACTAAGGGGCGGCGATTACTCGGGTTAAGATAAAAAACACATGACTGTCAAACACCGTAGTGACTTTGATAAAAAATAAATTAATAGTAAATATCGGTAGGCCTACATCTGTGATTCAGTTATTACTTTATCAAATGGCTGAAAAAGACAGATTCAACACGTTTACCAAAAAATAACTGGATTTTTCAGCAAGGCTGTTATTTCAAGTACAGTTGGAGAACCAAGTACCGCCGGCAAATCAGAATATGTAAGTCCTGGTTAGACTCGGGGGAAAAATGGAAACGACTAAAAGTCCGTCCGAAACTCAGACAGAAACAGCAACAACAGCTATAACAAGTGAAATTGAAAGTGAACCACTGCCTGAGAGTTTATCAAATGATTCTGATGCTAATTCTAACATGCCAGATCGGAGCAAATTTTATGCATTAAATTATGAAAATGTATTGCCATGGCTGCAATTCTCTAATTGTATCAATGGATTTCTGTTCAAATACTGTGAACTATTCAATCTCTAATAATATTGGATTACATTCAAACTTAAAACCATGAATATAGCAAGAGTCACATTGAAGCAACAACTATATATTAAATAAAATGAATCTTGACAGTCTTGTCGTTTTTCCCAATTTGGCTGTTTTGTCGATACATTTTTCCCAAATAACTCTCAGGGGCCTTTTCCCAAAATACCCAGAAAAATCCCTGCAAACACTAGATTGCTGCCATAAACACAGTGTCACAAACACTAGATTCCTGAAGAAAACACAATGTCACAGACACAAGATTGCTGCCATAAACAAAGTGTCAAAGACACTAGATTGCTGCCATAAACACAGTGTCACAGACACTAGATTGCTGCCACAAACACAAAGTAACAGACACTAGATATCTGCGACAACAGAGTCACAGATACTAGATTGCTGCTACAAACACAGTGTCACAGACACTAGGTTTGCTGCCACAAACACAATGTCACTGACACTAGTTTGCTGCCCCAAACAGTGTCACAGACACTTAATTGTTGCCATAAACACATTGTCACAGACATGAGATTGCTGCCACAAAGTGGAACAGACACTACATTGCTGCCCCAAATTGTCACAGACACAAGATTGCTGCCACAAACACAGTGTCACAGACACTAGATTTCTGCTAGAAATAGTGTCAGAGACATTAGATCTCTGTCACAAACACAATGTCACAGACACTAGATTGCTGCCACAAAGTAGATCAGAGACTAGATTAGTGACCCAAACTGTCACAGACACAAGATTGCTGCCACAAACACAGTGTCACTGACACAAGATTACTGCTACAAACACAGTGTCACATACGCTAGATTGCTGCTACAAACACATTGTTAGAGAAACTAGATTTTTGCCACAAATACAGTGTCAGAGACACTAGATTGCTGCCAGAATCAGTGTCACAGACACTAGACTGCTGCCACAAACACAATGTCAGACACTTGATTGCTGCCACAAACAGTGTCACAAACACTAGATTGCTGCCATAAACACAGTGTCACAAACACTAGATTCCTGAAGAAAACACAATGTCACAGACACAAGATTGCTGCCATAAACAAAGTGTCAAAGACACTAGATTGCTGCCATAAACACAGTGTCACAGACACTAGATTGCTGCCACAAACACAAAGTAACAGACACTAGATATCTGCGACAACAGAGTCACAGATACTAGATTGCTGCTACAAACACAGTGTCACAGACACTAGGGTTGCTGCCACAAACACAATGTCACAGACACTAGTTTGCTGCCCCAAACAGTGTCACAGACACTAAATTGCTGCCATAAACACATTGTCACAGACATGAGATTGCTGCCACAAAGTGGAGCAGACACTACATTGCTGCCCCAAATTGTCACAGACACAAGATTGCTGCCACAAACACAGTGTCACAGACACTAGATTTCTGCTAGAAATAGTGTCAGAGACATAAGATCTCTGTCACAAACACAATGTCACAGACACTAGATTGCTGCCACAAAGTGTCACAGACACTATATTGCTGCCACAAACACAATATCACAGACACTAGATTCGTGCCGTAAACACAGTGTCACAGACAGTAGATTCCAGTTACAAACACAATATCAGACACTAGATTGCTGCCACAAACAGAGTGTCACAGACACTATATTCTGGTTACAAACACAATATCAGACACTAGATTGCTGCCACAAACAAAATGTCACAGACACTAGATTCCGGCCACAAACACAATGTCAGACACTAGATTGCTGCCACAAATACAGTGTAACAGAGACTAGATTGCTGCCAAGAACAGTGTCACAGACACTAGATTGCTGCCATAAACAGCGTCACAAACACTAGATTGCTGCTACAAACACAATGTCACAGAAACTAGATTACGGCCAATAACACAGTGTCACAGACACTAGATTGCCGCCACAAACACAATGTCACAGACACTAGATTGCTGCCACAAACAGACAGTGTCAAAGACACTACACTGCTGCCACAAACACTAGATTGCTGCCATAAACACAGTGTCATAAACTCTAGATTGCTGCTACAAACACAAGGTCACAGAAACTAGATTGATGCCACAAACACAATGTGACAAATACTAGACTGCTGCCACAAACACAGTGTCACAGACACTGGATTGCTGAAGCAAACACAGTGTCAAAGACATTAGATTGCTGCCATAAACACAATGTCACAGACACTACATTGCTGCCATAAACAGTGTCACATACACTTGTTTGCTGCCACAAACACAATGTCTGAAACTAGATTGCTGCCACAAACAATGTCTAAGACAATGGATTGCTGCCATAAAAAACAGTGTCTCAGACACTAGATTTGTGCCACAATTACAATGTCAGACACTAGATTGCTGCCACAAATAGTGTCACAAACACTAGATTGCTGCCATAAACACAGTGTCACAATCACTAGATTGCTGCTACAAACACAAGGTCACAGAAACTAGATTGATGCCACAAACACAATGTGACAAATACTAGCCTGCTGCCACAAACACAGTATCGCAGACACGGGATTGCTGAAGCAAACACAATGTCACAGACACTAGATTGCTGCCATTAACACAATGTCACAGACACAAGATTGCTACCATAAACAGTGTCACAGACACTAGTTTGCTGCCACAAACACAATGTCAGAAACTAGATTGCTGCCACAAACATAGTGTTTAAGACAATAGATTGCTGCCACAAACAAAGTGTCACAGACACTAGGTTGCTGCTACAAACACAATGTTACAGGCACTAGATTGCTGCCCCTTACACAATGTCAGAAACTAGATTGCTGCAACAAACATAGTGTCTAAGACAATAGATTGCTACCACAAACACAGTGTCACAGACACTAGATTGCTGCCACAAACACAATGTCACAGACTCTAGGTTTCTGCCGCAAACAGTGTCACAGACACTTGATTGCTGTCATAAACACAGTGTCACAATTACAAGATTGCTGCTACAAACACAATGTCATAGGAACTAGATTGATGCCACAAAAACAATGTGACAAATACTAGACTGCTGCCACAAACACAGTATCACAGACATTAGATTGCTTCCACAAACAGTGTCACAGACACTAGATTGTTGCCACAAACACAGTGTCACAGATCCTAGATTGCTGCCACAAAAACAGATTCACAGTCATTAGATTGCTGCCACAAATACAGTGTCAAAGACACTAGATTGCTGCTACAAACACGGTGTAGCAGACACTAGTTTGAACAATGTCAGAAACTACATTGCTGCCACAAACATAGTGTCTAAGACAATAGATTGCTGCCGTAAAAAACAGTGTCTCAGACACTAGATTTGTGCGACAATAACAATGTCAGACACTAGATTGCTGCCACAAAAAGTGTCACAAACACTAGATTGCTGCTACAAACACAAGGTCACAGAAACTAGATTGATGCCACAAACACAATGTGACAAATACTAGACTGCTGCCACAAACACAGTATCACAGACACTGGATTGCTGAAGCAAACACAAAGTCACAGGCACTAGATTGCCACCATAAACACAATGTCACAGACACTAGATTGCTACCATAAACAGTGTCACATACACTAGTTTGCTGCCACAAACATAATGTCTGAAACTAGATTGATGCCACAAACACAATGTGACAAATACTAGACTGCTGCCACAAACACAGTATCACAGACACGGGATTGCTGAAGCAAACACAAAGTCACAGGCACTAGATTGCCACCATAAACACAATGTCACAGACACTACATTGCTGCCATAAACAGTGTCACATACACTAGTTTGCTGCCACAAACACAATGTCTGAAACTAGATTGTTGCCACAAACAATGTCTAAGACAATAGATTGCTGCCATATAAAACAGTGTCTCAGACACTAGATTTGTGCCACAATTACAATGTCAGACACTAGATTGCTGCCACAAATAGTGTCACAAACACTAGATTGCTGCCATAAACATAGTGTCACAAACACTAGATTGCTGCTACAAACACAAGGTCACAGAAACTAGATTGATGCCACAAACACAATGTGACAAATACTAGCCTGCTGCCACAAACACAGTACCGCAGACACGGGATTGCTGAAGCAAACACAATGTCACAGACACTAGATTGCTGCCATTAACACAATGTCACAGACACTAGATTGCTACCATAAACAGTGTCACAGACACTAGTTTGCTGCCACAAACACAATGTCAGAAACTAGATTGCTGCCACAAACATAGTGTTTAAGACAATAGATTGCTGCCACAAACAAAGTGTCACAGACACTAGGTTGCTGCTACAAACACAATGTTACAGGCACTAGATTGCTGCCCCGTACACAATGTCAGAAACTAGATTGCTGCCACAAACATAGTGTCTAAGACAATAGATTGCTACCACAAACACAGTGTCACAGACACTAGATTGCTGCCACAAACACAATATCACAGACTCTAGGTTTCTGCCGCAAACAGTGTCACAGACACTTGATTGCTGTCATAAACACAGTGTCACAATTACAAGATTGCTGCTACAAACACAATGTCATAGGAACTAGATTGATGCCACAAAAACAATGTGACAAATACTAGACTGCTGCCACAAACAAAGTATCACAGACATTACATTGCTTCCACAAACAGTGTCACAGACGTTAGATTGTTGCCACAAACACAGTGTCACAGATCCTAGATTGCTGCCACAAAAACAGATTTGCAGTCATTAGATTGCTGCCACAAATACAGTGTCAAAGACACTAGATTGCTGCTACAAACACGGTGTAGCAGACACTAGTTTGCACAATGTCAGAAACTACATTGCTGCCACAAACATAGTGTCTAAGACAATAGATTGCTGCCATAAAAAACAGTGTCTCAGACAGTAGATTTGTGCCACAATTACAATGTCAGACACTAGATTGCTGTCACAAAAAGTGTCACAAACACTAGATTGCTGCTAGGTCACTAAACACAAGGTCACAGAAACTAGATTGATGCCACAAACACAATGTGACAAATACTAGACTGCTGCCACAAACACAGTATCACAGACACTGGATTGCTGAAGCAAACACAATGTCACAGGCACTAGATTGCCACCATAAACACAAGGTCACAGACACTAGATTGCTACCATAAACAGTGTCACAGACACTAGTTTGCTGCCACAAACACAATGTCAGAAACTATATTGCTGCCACAAACATAGTGTCTAAGACAATAGATTGCTGCCACAAACAAAGTGTAACAGACACTAGGTTGCTGCCACAAACACAGTGTCACAGGCACTAGATTGCTGCCACTAACACAATGTCAGAAACTAGTTTGCTGCCACAAACAAGGTGTTCCAGTCTAGATTTGTACAGTGTGACAGACAAAAGATTGCTGCCACAAACACAGTGTCAGAGACATTAGATTGCCCGCTGTTATGTTTTGCAAAATAAAAACAGCTTTATATTGAACATGTAGTTACAGTGCTGTCATACAAGTACTATAAACAGAGAAATTATTGCATCAGTTAATTTTTTATTCTTTTATTTAAAGCTATATGTATGATTTATCTGCATGTAAAATAACATTCTACCTCTTGTTGACCCCTTGATTTAGTTAATAAATATTTGAATTGTACATGCATTCTTCTGTTGATGTTTTTACTTTAGAACTATTATGTCTGTTTTCAGAGATAGATAACCAATACTTATGATGGATCAAAACACATGGTCCCCAATTGCCAAGATTTATGACCCATTAATGGTTGGTAGTATTGACACAACAGATGAAGAACCTCATGATCATGGCATTGTTAGAGCAATGAATTCCAAGTACAAACCTAATAAAGATGTTGTCGGTGATCCACATAAAACAATATTTGTTGCACGTCTAAATCCTAAAACTGCGGATGAAACTCTACATGATGAATTTTCATTTTTTGGTGAAATTAAAAATTTACGTTTAGTCAGAGATATTGTAACTGGAATCTCAAAATGCTATGCTTTTGTGGAGTATATTGATGAGAAATCAGCATATAGAGCACAGAGAGATGGAAATAAGATGGTTATTGGTGGCAGTGAAATTTTTGTTGATTTTGAATTAGAAAGAAATTTGAAAGGATGGATTCCAAGAAGGTTAGGTGGTGGTTTTGGTGGCAATAAAGAGTCTGGTCAACTCCGATTTGGTGGCAAGGACAGACCATTTAGACCACCGATAACAGGTAACTCTGATACAAGAAATAATTTTACAAGTGATCGATCAAGATTTAGAGAAGAGAGTTATAATGATAAAAGAAATGATAAATATAGTGTTAGTAAAAGGGACAAAAGAGACAGATCAAAAGATAGATCAAGTAGATCGAGAGAAAAAAGAGACAGATCAAGAGACAGAAATAAAAATAAAAAACACAACCATGATAGAGATAGAAGGAGAAGTAGATCACAAGATAAATGATGCCATAATCAAGAAAAGTCTAACTAACTTTCATACTGAGAGAGAGAGAGAGTTTTGGACTTTATTGTCAGTTTGATTAAGTAAGAAGGTTTATCTATTTATGTGATAAGAGGTGATACACTTTTATCAGTATTAATTAATGTTCAATCTCAGTTACTTTTTTTTTGAATGGAAAATGTTTTACATATATACATTTAAAATCATAACATTTCTTGAATTTACTGTGGAAACACTTTTCAAAGTTATTAGAAATAGAAATGATAGTTTTGCAGGCATTTAATTTAATTGATACAATATGTATAAATTGCTTTAGTAAATGTTTCTTTGGTATAAAAGGTACACAACTGCATTATTTGATGGTGTTTAATCATTCTAGGTGCAAATAAAATGAATGTTCTTCTTAGGCAATCATTAACACTCTTTAAAATTTTTATTACATTGGCTCAGTTGTAGAGTGTCTGACTTGACAGTGGGAGGTTGTTGGTTTGAACACAAGCTGCATCATTGTTACTAACCCAAGAGGCTGGTACGACGGCATCTAGTCATTTGACAACTGGATATATTCCAGTTCAAGATCTAAAGTATTTATCATGAAATCAGCTTATATATACTGTTAAAAACTTCAGTCTGTGTATATGTATATTAGGTCTTTTGACAAATAATTTTTCAAATACAAAATATCCTGCACATTAAACATTTAATCTCAAGTTATATATCAATTACAAAACATCTATCATAACCTGTTTAATCACACAGTCATTCAGTGATATACCACACATTGGTGGCTTAATAAGTTCCACACAGCCCACCGTTAGCACCTATGATACCTACACAGTCCATTGGCAAGTTAAAGTTAACAAGTTTATAATTAATCTGTTCCATGAAACTCTTTTTTTTTCTAACCACTCAATTAATTAGTCCCATCTCTGCAGTTGTTTTGCAAGTTGATTATTGTCATGGTCCTTACCAAAAAACATTTCCAATGACTACAATGTATTAAATAAACACTGTCTGAGATTTTAGAAATTAAAAATTAAAAATATCTAACCAAATAATTCAACTAGCTATGAATAGCAACATCCAGCGTACGCATTTATACAAAGTGTAAGAACTTTTAAGTTATTTACGGCAATTAAAAACATTTGCAAAGAAATAATTCCTAACAAAATCACAAATTTTTTTCATTATTAGGCCCAGAATAAATGTTAAATTATTCCTAGCACACAAATTATATCATATGATTCGATATTTCGTCAGAAAAAAAGTAAACTGTACACTGCATGTAATAATGTCATAAAACTTTGTGTGCTAGCGTGTGTGCAGATCTTTTTTTGACATCTCTTAAACTACTAAACATATTTAATGAAAATTTTTCAGAAGTGCAGTCAAACCCTTTTAATTGCATAGCCTCCGCGATTCAAAATTATATGCGATTAACCAATATATGGGATTGAGCGGGTTTTACTGTTTTACATATATCGATACAACTCCTACACAGATGGTGTCGATGATCATACATGTAAAATAAGTAGTTGTATATTCTAGTGCGAAATAAAGAAAATTTGGTAAATTTACATCCCACAACTATAGAATAATTTTACAAAAAAAAATCTGAAAATCATTTAATTGCAATCAAAAAGTGTTTGTTAGTTTTAACGCTAATAACTGCAAGGTAATTCACACCAGTTCTGATACTTCTATGCGCTTGGCGTTTAAAATTTCAACGAGGTGTACCATATGATCAAAAGCATTTTCCCCTTCTCCAGGTATAGAGATTGTAACAATATAAGATATATAAATAGTGAGAATTTTTTTATGTTTCTGTAAATGCTGTCATACGGTCATTTCTTATCTGTACAAATGTAAGAAGTTACATAATCTTCTACTAAGAACAGCTAGGTGTAATCACCCCATGCTGCTTAAACCTTTTTGGATTAGATAACAAGATTTTCTATGATACTACATTTAGCTAGCAAGTGTAAATATTATAGTTAATCTTGGTTAGAATAGTTAGCGTTGATAAATATGAAACACAAATACCTAAGATTCATTCATGTCTAAAACAAATTTCAGACTGATCGAATCATAAACCAATTTTCACCTTTTGCATTCCTCTTTTTGTAGCCGGCCATAATACAGTTTGAAAAATTGTTCTCCTAAAAAAGCAACTTATGATACGGAAACTTTGCATTGATATCAGTGACAAGAATAAACTACTGAAACTTAGTTTCAGCACATATACAAAGACGCGACGCAGTAATCTTTTGATGTTTTGAAAACTATAAATGATTAGAAGTTACAATTACTTGCTTTCAGATGAATTAGATTCTAAGCCAGCATAATGTTTAAAATCTATCATTCCAGTACACAATGTTAGATATCAGATATTTTTCTGACATTTATATGTATCTTTTAAGAAAGTCACTTCAAATAGGATTTTCTAGGTATGTTTATTTATTGAAATGCCTTCAATCAGTGCATGCTAAGAACATCAACTCTAATAAAAGTCTGAACTCAAATTAAACGAATACATATCAGTAATTTAATCATTTGAACTTGATCTCCAAAATTAGTGTTCATATCTCCAGAGTAACATTTGCATTAATCAATATTCAAAAGTTAAAGATCAGAGACATTATTTGTTCCGTAGCAAAAAGTTTTCCTTATGAAATAAATAACACATAAGGTAAATTAAACATTTTTTTGGTTGAAAAATAAACATTAAAACGATGTTTTGTGTGTGTAGCATTGTTGAAAAACTTTTTGACTGGGTAGCATCGGCAATTCTGAATTTTCAGGGTGTAATTTTTTCACGAGAAAATGCTTTTTAAAAACTTACTAAATCTTGAAACACATTAACAACACGTTATTATAATGTTTATATGGCTTTTATTGCTTTTCTTGTCTTGAACATCCATAACATATCTTGTACATTATATAAGCAGTGTGCATTGGACAACCAATGCAGCGTGTCTATGGCTTCTTACATAGAGGTTACATTTCGTGTCTTTCCTCTCACCTCTGTTTCTCTCTCTCCCTTTAATCTTTACTACTCTTTATATACAGCAGTGAAGATGTGTTAGTTTTCTAGGGTCACACTACATGACAAATATGGAAATGTTATATGAGATGCATATGATCAGTTCTTTACCAAATTAATTATCAAATCAACTGTTTGGCTTATGTTTTTATCTATCAAATTTTTCGGCCCCACGTGTCACTGATAAGGAATGTTTTTTCGAAAATATGCACATATGGCACATCAAAATTTAACAGGTATTTGTAAAGGTCATGTGAGCTTATGGCATGGCGCGGCGTGTGTATGTGCGTGCGTGCGTGTGTGCGTATGTTCGTGCGTCGTTAACACCTATTTTCGACTTCTCCTCCAAAACTGCTGGACAGATTTCAATGATACTTGGTCAGAAGCATATATGGGCCGGTGCAATTCAGATTTGTTCATGGCATTGCCATGGCTACCAAAACTAGGTCAAGGTGACCTAGGGGTCCAAAAATCTTAAAAAATCTTCTTCTCTAAAACCAATGATGAGAGAAAAAATCTGATGTGATATTTTGCTTCTCTAGGGTCTTAAGCCTATAATTTGTTCATTTCGTGAAATTTGGTCGAAAAATGGGGTACGCGTTTTTGCGTTTAATTTTAAAAATTTCGTAAAATGGCTTCAAATTGTTTTAACTTGACTATTTGAACAGATACTGACATGGGGTTTTCAGTTTTGACTTTTTCTTGAAATGACCTTTAAAATAGGGTCAAGGTCACAAATCAAGGTCATGACCTAATTTGTGATTTATGCAGTTTTAGGCAATTTTCTTGCAAATTTTTAGAGATATATGAATTCAAAACATTGTTAAAATGTTCAGCATGACAAAATTTAAAAAGGTACCAAGTTTCGTAACTATATGATAATCCATGCAGGAGTTGTTGCCCCTGAGATGTTATTTTTGGCTTATGAATACTTAAATTGTGCATTAGCTTGAAAACTGCAAGCTTTTTGTATAGGCATGTATATTAGAATATTGTAGGTATTGATATGACAATCATTAAGATATATGGTTCAAGGTCATATGTTAAAAGGTCAAGGTCATAGCTGCATACATATACTGAAATTGTGAATTATCTTGAAAACTGTTATCTTTTTGTATAGGCGTGTATATTAGAATATTGTAGGTATTGACATGACGATCATTTTGATATATGGATCAAGGTCATATGTTGAAAGGTCAAGGTCACAGCTGCAGAAGAAGACTTAAATTGTAATTATCTTGAAAACTAGTAACTTTTTGTATAGGCATGTATATTAAAATATTGTAGGTATTAGCCTGATGATCATTTTGATATATGGTACAAGGTCATATGTTGAAAGGTCAAGGTCACAGCTGCAAAAAAAGACTTTAATTGCTAATTATCTTGAAAACTATAAACTTTTTGTATAGGCATGTATATTAGAATATTGTAGGTATTGACATGGCGATCATTTTGATATATGGTTCAAGGTCACATGTTTAAAGGTCAAGGTCATAGCTGTAGAAGAAGACTGAAATTGTAAATTATCTTGAAAACCATTAACATTTTGTACAAACCTGTTTATTAGAATATTGTACGTATTGATATGAAGAACATTTTGATATAAGGTTCAAGTTCACATGTTTAAAGGTCAAAATCATGGCTGCTTAACCATATGGATAATGATTTGGAAATTATTCATTGTACTATAGTTTAATCATTCATATGAGCTATTTATAAATGAAATGTGACTAGACATTTCTGATTAATTATTGCAGGATTTTCCAAATTTGAGGAATTTTGTGAACTTTTTGTAGTTAAGTTCTTTGTAAGTTTTTGGATATTTCCTCAGGTGAGCGTTAAGGCCCATGGGCCTCTTGTATATTTACTACCCCTTGAGCGGGTACCGCTGCTGATGGAGTAAACTCCCCGAGGGTATCCATAACTCAGTAGGCAGTACTTTATTCTGTCAGAAAATATATCATTTAGCAAAATTTTCTGCCATGTTAATTTTTGAAATTTATTTCAAACTAAGGTTTTTTCCCGCATGCAAAGCATTTCTTAGCTGGATTTGGATTCATCTAATTTTGGAACTTTAGATTCAAAATAATTTTTAACTGATTGACTACTGTGTTTTATCTTTCAACGTTTTTGGCCTCTAGTGTCACTGATGAGGAATGATTTTCCGAAATGTGCATATATGTGCAAATACAAAATTTCACAGGTATTTGTGTTATATGGTTAAATGGATTAGAACACAAACACTTCAATCTATAAATTTTTGACACTAGCATTGTACCGATGTTGATATATACAGCTGTTAAGATAAAATCTGACATGATACAAGATGATGTACAAACTGAAAAAGCATCTTTAGGGATTCGCAAAGTCTCTATAAATCTGCCTTGACTATCCTTGTTTCAGATAGGTTATATTTTCTTAAAATTTGCGTTTCATGGACTATGATGAAAAATAATTTTTTATCGGTCTTATTGCTTGATATCTCTTTTAAAGGAGTTAATATTAATGTATAAGCTTTAAATTTATCAGAACATAAAAACCTACATAACTCTAATTTCAACTTTTTGGCACAAACCGAGATATGACCGCTTTTTATAATAAAAAATATTCTTGAAAAGTTTGAAAATTAACATATATCTTGTGTGGTAATTTAACTTTAGTCCTTGATCAAAAGTTTGATATATATATGATTATGAACATCAAAGTTTCAGAAAGCAACGAAAAGGATAAAATAAAATCCAAAAGATTTTCCCCATTAATCCATTTATAGAAAATATTACCCAAATCATAAACGCTATACTTGGAGAAGAAAAATCACCTATAAAACAATCTTGATTTTTTCCTTATCTTTATTAACTTAATGTCTTGTATTAAACATTAGGTGTAAATGTTAAGTTAGTATACAAAACTGATCATTCTTCTAGTCACGTGATCACAAGGAGAGATCACTGGAGATAAGCAAGGTAATCCAAGAAAGCGTCAGTAGCGAGTAAACCCTTTATGTTGTCGGTTGAATATATCCATAAATACAGTCTATTTATGGTTGGATACAAATTCTTTGTAGGTGCTTACTAAATTGAATTTTTATCTTTGTAGAGTTTATATTTTATCAGGCTAGTAATTGGTTGCAGGAACATTATAATATTAGTGTTTTTATTCACAATTTTTCATTAACAATTTTAGTGACTTTTTTCGCTGTTGGATTTACACATTAACACAAGCATCTATGAAGCTGGTGACATTATTTTATGAATTTTCAAATATTTAGAATAACTACTAACAGTTAAGTTATAATTTCTCACGTAATACTTTATTGATTGAACATGTCAGAGAATTCTAATAGTCAAGGACTTGATTCGGGTGCGCCCAAGATGCTAAGTACTAGCAAAGCCATTAGACAAAATTCGGCTGCGTTCGAGAATGTAAGACCTAATATCTTAAAGACAATGGCTATAGGAAGCGGTCATACTTCTGCAGAAGTGTCATATATCGCTGAAAGTGACAAAACTGCAGCTCTTTTAGAAAAAATGTTGGAAGTGTCACAAACCCAGATGACCACCATCACTGCGGTGATGGAAGATATGTCAAAAGCACAGAAAAGTGTGGCAAGGAAAATAGCAATATAACTTGACCAAGTCACTCCTGACGGGGGCGATACGGACTTTGAATCCGACCAAGAATCGGAGAATGAATCATCTGAGGATGATGACTTTCCGAGGTCGAAAGTGAAAAAAGTGACACAGGGAACAGAAGGAATGGCGAGCGGTTCTGTATCAGTAGCGCACAACAGCACTACAACCTCGCCTGAAAAGAATTTTTCCGGTTCGGTGTCAAAAAAGGGGGAGGAGACAATCAGTTCAAATGTAGCCAGTGTGGTCAGTCCTTCGCCCACGGATGTGAATGACACGAATAAGATTGGAAAAGGCGTGGCTAATACAGCAGATTACATTTTGGACAAACAAACATCGCGTCATCTTGTCAGGGAAAAAAACTCAAAGTTGGCCGATATTATGAAACATTTGGCCGGCAAGAAATTAGAGGATGAAAATCGGAAAGAAATGTTTGAAAAACATTTGAGACCTGATAACTTGGAGATGTTTAAAGCACCAAGAATAAATGATGTTTTATGGGGCACGATAAGCTCTGAAAGTAAAACAAACGATTTAAGGTTTCAGAATTTTCAGACACAAATGTTGAAATCATGCATACACATAGTTAACTGCGTTGATGAACTAGTCAACTAGTCAAAAGTACTGCTGTTGACGTTGACGATACAGTCTTACAATTAATGGACTCTGTTGCCATGATAATGGGTGCCAGCTACGAATTTAGCTTAGATCGGCGAAAATTCTTAAAAGAGGATCTTGGAGAAGACTACCAACGTTTCTTGTCAACAAAACTACCAGTAACCAAATTTTTGTTCGGCGATAAGCTAAATGATGAGATGAAAAAATAGAGGAAACAAATAAAGTTAAGAATAAGGTTCAAAGCAGCAAGTATAAGAAGAAACAAAAAGAAAGAAAGCGCTATGTATCCTCATACAAGGATTTTTTAGCCAGGCGCGCCGTAAAAAACAATCCACCTTACGTCGCAAGAGGCGAACAAAGAAACAAGGGGAAACAATGGTAAAACCAGGAGAAAACTTTCTCCCAATACCACAAACAGAACAAAAAGACCAGCAATAAATAAGGGTTCGTGATTCAGTTGCGACTGATTTATCAATACCCTCAGGTAGAGTAGCTTGTAGATAAAAATTTTTCTTGCGCAGTTGGAAGTTACTGACTTCTGACAGTTTCATTTTACAAATTGTAAACGGTTGTAAAATTGAATTTTTAATTGAACTTTTTCAGATGCAACGGCTCGAGACAAAATTTAACCAAATAGAGGGCGTGAAACTTGATATTAAGATTCAGAAATTAATGGAAAAATGTGTAATAGAACAAGCACCTTTTTGTCAGAACAATTAGTTTATATCTACCGTATTTTTACGACTTAAGGCGGACGGATCCTACCGTATGATTCTTAATCTGAAAGAATTGAATAAATTAACAGAATACAAACACTTTAAAATGGAAAGTTTGTTTACTGCTGCTAGGCTTATGACCCCAGACTGTTATATGGCATCGGTAGATTTACAAGATGCTTATTACACGGTCAGTGTACATTAAGATTGTAGGAAATATTTGCGGTTTATTTCGAGAGGCGTCAAGTATCAATATGGGGCGTTAGCTAACGGTCTTAGTCCAGTCCCTCGGTATTTCACAAATTGATGAAACCGGTCCTCGCATGTTCGCGAGAGAAGGGGTTTTTGTCAGTATCGTATATAAATGACTCTTTTTATTTGCATGGAGCTACATACCAAGAATGGTTGGATAATGTAGATCTATTAACATCACTTGGGTTTTTGGTTCACAAAAATAAATCTGTATTGGTTCCTAAAAAGAAATAAAATTTCTGGGATTTCTGTTAAATTCTCAGAGAATGACAATTCGCTTAACTAAAGATAAAATAAAGAAAGTGAAACGATTAATTAGTAATCTTAAGTCCACCCCTACCATACGCGAAGTAGTAGAACTATTGGGTACGATGGTAGCATATAGCACCTCCGTACCTTTGGGTATGTTACATACAAACATTTTAAAAAGAGAAAAATCTTCTAGCTTAAATATTAATCGATGAGATTATAATGCAACTATGATTTTGTCTGAAGCTGCACGTTCAGATTTAACATGGTGGTTTTACAACATTGACAATTCCTGCCCCAAATATTACGTTAACAACAGATGCTTCTGGTATAAGTTTTAGTGCCGTGTGTCAAAATACCCGGACGAGTGGAATGTGGACTGTTAGTAAAGCTAACGAAATTTCAAATATTAATTTTTTGGAATTGCGAGCAGTTTATTTAGTACTTCAATGTTTCAAACAAGGTTTGATCAACCACCATGTGAAATTACAAATTGATAATGCCACACCAGTTGCTTATATCAATAATATGGGTGGTACGCGTTCCCATCGCTGTCACGATAAAGCCCGTAATATACGGTACTTTGCAAAACAAAATGACATGTGGTTAACAGTAGTGCATCTTGCAAGTCGCTTAAATGTTGAAGCAGATGAAGAGAGTAGGAAAATAAGGGAAGAAACAGAATGGATGTTAAACACATCCGTGTTCCAGAAGATGGTGACGTTATTTGGGGCACCATGCATTGATTTATTTGCTTCACGGTTAAATGTTTCATGGCGCCCGGACCCGAATGCAAATTTCATCGATGCGTTCACCATTGATTGGGCATGTTTTTATTTGTGCTACATATTTCCTCCTTTCAGTGTCATCGACAGGGTAGTGCAAAAGATCCGGCAAGAAAAGTGTCGAGCGCTTGTAGTTGTTCCGGAGTGGAAGACACAGGCTTGGTATCCAGTCATAATGCGGCTGTGCAGTGTTTCTCTAGTCAAACTGCAGAAGGGAAAAACATTGTTGTGTCTTCCACAAGGCGATTAACCCTTTGTACAAAAATCTACAATTACTTGCTTGTCTAGTGTAACAGTTGATTTGCAATGTGTAAAAAGTTAGTATATACAGCAGGGACTTTCACACAGTGCAATCAATGTTATAATGAATTCTTGGAGGGACAGCACAAAGAAATAATATAAAGTTTACATAGACAAATGGATATCTTTTGTTGTTACCAAAGGTGTAAATACGTTTAACCCTGACGTGCCTATAGTGATAGAGTTTTTAAATTGAAAATGCAATTTTATAATTTAAACACTTGATTAAAAAAAGGAAAATAAGAAATGTAAATCTGGAAATTCTGCATTGGGTGCTATTCTGAGTATGTTGGTGAAATAATTAAGATTTATTATATATATACATTATTCGAGAAAAAAAAGCATCTTGAGTTATGAGGTCAAGTTAATTATTGAGGGGTCAGTTATATTTATAGAGAAAATTTATTAAGCACCATATAAGGCACCTTTTGTTTTATTTGGAAATTTAAAAAAATTATTTATATAGGGAAATTTAAAATTTATTTATATAAGGAAATTTAAAATTATTTATATGGATCTCGGGTTTCTTACAAATTGTTTTGTTTCTATTAATTTTTAGTTTGGCTTGAAAGTGTATACAGAGACATAAGCATACATTAAACCACATTTATGTTAAATGTGCCGAGTATATTTAACGAAGAAAATTAATTATATTCACGTAGAGGAACATATAAATTTAATCCGTATAACATATGGAAACAGTGTTAGTGTGTGGAAATGTTAATTTATAAAAGATTTGTTTATTATTTGATGAACTTTAAATTTTGGATAGTCTTCATTATATTCAGATTGGAAAATTTAAATTAATGATAATTTCAGAGATAATTAATTATAGAAAGACTAGTTGTAAATTTGTTTATGAATAATGATGACTTTATCCAATAATTAATTGATAATATAGAAATTATTGTTATGTTGTTATTTAATTTCTCGTAGTTTTTATCAACTTCCGGGCCATTAATAACACTTGTGATCACGTGACTAGAAGAATTGAAAATTCAATGATAACTTACCTGTAAATATATAACACAAATACCAGTTGAATATTGATGTGCCAGATGTGCATATTTCGGAATTCATTCCTCATCAGTGACACTAGGACCAAAAAGTTTGATAATAAAAAACATAGGCCAAACAGTTGCAAATTAATGAATCTAAAGTTCCAAAATCATATAAATCCAAATCCAGCTAAGGAATCCTATAGTATGAGGGAACAAACCTTAGTTTTAAACAAATTTTACAATTTAAGGCAGCTGAAAATTTTGCTAAATGGTACATTTTCTGACAGTACAAAGTACTGCCTACTGAGTTATGGATACCCTCGGGGAGTTTTACTCCACCAGCAGCGGCACCCTTACCCTGTAAGTTTGAAGTTGGATGGATATTCCTCCAGTCACTGGATCACAAGTAGTGATCATGGGCCCTCCACTTCCACCCTGATGGGATAGATATTATATGTTCATGTATTAAGCTTTAAAAACTGACGTATTCTGGGATTACCTTGCTTATCTCCCATGATCTCTGCTTATGATCCAGTGACTAGAAGAATATCCATCCCACTTTAAACTTACAGGTAAGTTTTCTTTGACTTCCCCATTCTACAGTAGTTTTATCCATAAAACGTAATGCTTTGATACGTGGAAAAGTGTTTAAAAATGACTAATTCCTCACTGAAGGATTAATCATATGTTAAAACTATACAAAGTGTAATAAATCAAGTGAAGCAACAATGTGTCCTCCCTGTTTTCTGATATTGATATAAAACACATATACCTGTTTAATTTTGATGTGCCAGATGTGCACATTTCAGAAAATTGTTCATCATCAGTGACACTGATGACCGAAAAGTTTGAAAGATAAAACACATTAGCCAAACAGTTGGAAAATAATGAATCTGAAGTTTCAAAATTATATGAATCCAAAGCTAAAGAATGCTTTATATGAGGGAACAAACCTTAGTTTTAAATAAATTTCATAAATTAAGACGGATAAAAATTTGCCAAATGGTACATTTTCTGACAGCACAAAGTGTTGCCTACTGAGTTGTGGTTGCTCTCGGGGACTTTTTTTTTCCATCAACAGCGGTACCCTCCTAGGAGAAGTAAATCACAAATACCTGTTAAATTTTTATGTTTATATTTTAACTTAGAAAACATTGAACTCATCTCGAACACAAAAATTAAGTTTACAATAAACAGCTAGCTGTTTATGAATCTTTGCTTTATTGTGATAAAAGGTAAACAATTGTTAACTCATATTGGTTTTGTCATACTTGACTGAACCTACTTAGTGGACGTTTTGTCAGACGACAATATCTTTGTAAAGAATTTTATTTATATGTAAAATGTACATTTGTTCTCAAAATTCGCCGTAACTGTGTAAATGTGATCGTAAAGAAGTTCGATTTAAAGAGCGTTCTCTGTACTTAATTATGTAGTGTTGCTTTGGAAGCTTCTTTGTACAGCAACAGCCAAATTTCAACGCCATTAACTTGATGGTACATATAATAAATAGCTAACCTAAGTCACATACGAAGTCTCGCTAATCTATCAAAATCTATACAAAGTAGTCATCGATGTTAAAGCGGTGTATGAGATTTGTTTGTTTGTTTTTAATAATCATACAAGATTAAGATTAAAAGAGACAAAACCCAGTATAATTTTTAATAAATATAAATAATACAGTTTTTTCAATCTTGGATATTTTCAAAACTCGTAATTAAACTTTGCAAGGTTTGAGAATAAACCAAGCCTTTCTCTGCCTTTCTCTGTAAATTGCAGAGAACATATTGTAACCCCCATGCAAAGCATTCCTTAGCTGGATTTGGATTTAAATAATTTTGGAACTTTCGATACATTATTTTCAACTGTTTGGCTTATGTTTTTTATCTCTTAAACTTTTCGGTCTTAGTGTCACTGATGAGGAATGAATTTCCGAAATGTGCACATCTGGCACATCAAAATTTAACTTGTATTTGTGATATATTTATATTTCTATTATTGTACTTTTAAAATGTATTTTTTATTTATCTATAGACAGTTTAGTTTTAAACCGTAAGCGCTGTTAACATAATTTTTCGTATTGTAATGTTACATTTTTTTCACGTCCTAGCAGATTTTACTTTTAGGACACTAGGTACCATGGTACACCGTTAACTTATATAATTGTATAATTAAAATCATCATTGGATTATTTATTGCATAATTATAAATGTTACTCAAATGTTTATACGAGGATGTGAGTGAATTTTTGTATTCACGTTTGTATTTTTCCACAATGCAAACTTGTATGTGTTTACGATCGCCATTACTGGTGTTGGAATACACTATTTTGTCACAAAATATTTAAATGTTAATTTTTTATTTATATTAAATTTAAAACACTTTTTTTTAATATTTTCAACTATTTATAACATTCCTTTCGCAACATGTTTATTGTTATAAATTATTGGAGTAGGGAATATTTCTTAATATGGCGGGACACAAATTTTTGAATGAGCTGACTATACGGCTATTCTAATTGGACGAAACTATTTTTTGTGTCGATCGCTCTTTCGTCATAGAGTAGTATATAAGCAGACCAAAACTGGCGTCTAGTTTCAGATGTGATCCATCTAGACACGAGTCGACATCTATTATGTGACCTCACCTCTTCTGACTGCGTCCACATTGCGTCTGCGTTTGACTTGCGTCAATAAATTCATTAAGTCAACTAACTTATAAAGGTGAATCGTAATTCAAGACATAAATGCATTATTTAATTAACGATTGCACCGAAATACTAATTATTACGTCATTCCGACATGGCACTGGGTCCATTAGCAGCATAGGTATTTTGTGTTGTGTCTATAAACAGCACACCATGACACCATCCGCCATCTTTCTTTAATGAACATTTATCTATTCTCACTTTGAGAACGTTCTTAAATTTTTCAAATAACACATTTAAATTTTATTATAATTTTATAACAGCTATAAGAAATACATTTAATCTAAATTAATCTAGATTATTATCAATATTATTATTATTGTAATTATTATTATTATTATCAAGGCATAAATTTATATTTCTTGGTTTTGGCGATCTACAGAGCATAAATTGTGCAAATAGTAATATTGGACTTAGTATTTTGATATAGTTTAGCGATATTTAGTAAATGCTGTATATATGTAAATGTATGATTATTACTTGAAATCCATTAACATGTTTGTTGCTTGACCGCTTCATTGTGACCTTTTATAAATTTAATATTTGAAGCATTTGATCGTCCTTGTCATCTTTAATTAGTTAAGAAAATGCTTCCAAGTTCAATTACGACTACGGAATACATTTACTAAAAAACTAGTCTGATCTCATTATAAATACTTTTGTGCGATACCTTCCTGATTCCATTCAGAGTCTGGGTCATTAGGAGCTCTAGCATTATCAACATTGCCAATAATAAGGTAATAAACAGGAGTCTTTATACACCATGCCTTATACTTACCCTTTAAAAAAAGAATATATTTTTCTATAACTGCAACAAGAACTTGAATCTTAGTACCGTCAGACAATACGCAATGTTTGAAAGATTCTGTCAAACATATTTCATCTATTTCCTCCCTACGAACAACTAAATCACTTCATCTCTTAACACTGTCACAAATTCAAGATGAAGTGGGCATAACAACTTGTGTATTCTGACATGATAAACTAAGTACAGGTGTTAAAAATATACATGATGATTCAGAATATGTCGGTAGGGTACAAGCACCACAGATTTCAACTGAAGTATCAATAGGCTAACCTTGTACACTCATGCAGTTTGTTTCAGAGTTATCTTCCAATGTATTTTATCGAACCTGAATATTCTGATGCAATGTGTCCCAATTTCTTACATTTAAAACACATCCTTTCACTTTTGGGCACAAAAGGTTTGGTATGCTTGGTTTGTGAATTATCAATCTTACCTGCTTGATTTGTATTACATGTTGTTTATTTCCCTATGAAACTTTCTGAGTTTGAGAAACTGATATTTGATATTTTGATATTTGTGTTTGATTTATACCTATGTTAGTAAGGTTAACAGCGCTAGTAAACCTGGCCTCACGAAACTGATCAGGTAAATCTGCCATTTGATTGATTGTTTTGGGTGTTCGTTCCTTGAGAAACAGTGCCAATTCTTGGTAACAAACATAAATAAATTGATCTCTCATCATTAAATCAAATATCTCTTGATATGTGTTGCCAGGTTTTGCCACGTCAATCCACCTCTTAATGTATCTAAATAACCTTACTGAAAACTGCATGAATGACTCACCAACGTCAGGTCTACATGATCTGAACTTCCTCTTAAATCCATTTTCTTGCAAATAAATAAAACAAATACCAGTTGAAATTTGATGTGCCAGATGTAAATATTTCGGAAATTCATTCCTCATCAGTGGCACTAAGACCGAAAAATTTGATAGATAAAAAAATATAAGCCAAACAGTTTCAATTTATTAAATCTAATGTTCCAAAATTATAAAAATCGAAATCCAGCTAAGGAATGCTTTGCACGAGGGAACAAATCTTAGTTTTGAATAAATTTCAAAATATAAGACGGCTGAAAATTTTGTTAAATGGTACATTTTCTGACAGCACAACGTACTGCCTACTGAGTTATGGATCCCCACGGGGAGATTAACTCCAAAAGCATCGGTACCGGCTTAGGGGTAGTAAATAAATAAAACAAATACCAGTTAAAATTTGATGTGCCAGATGTGCACATTTCGGAAATTCATTCCTCATCAGTGACACTAAGACCGAAAAATTTGATAGATAAAAATATAAGCAAAACATTTTAAAATTATTGAATCTAAATCATATAAATCATACCTTCTTAACAAAGTCTTCTTTAATTCTTTATAATTTTGAGCTTGTTCTTATAGCATTAATGCATACACATCTACGGCCCTACCTTTCAATAAAGCACTGAGATTAATTGCCCAATTAGCAGGACTTTTGTGCATTTGCATAACTCTGAAAACGTTGTAGATATATCCATCTCATCTTTCCCTTTCTTAAATGCTGGTATTTTAGGAATTATAGCTTTAACTGGTAGTAAACTAGGAGTCAGGAGACTACTTACCTTTAATTCTGCTTGCTTTACTAATAACTTTATTTGTTGGCTAAGTAATAATTGCTTTAACGTTACCTCATTTTCACTCTTTTCTATTTCAAGTTGTTATTGCATAGCTAATGTTTCTGTCTGTTTTCCTACCTTTTCTAATTCTAATCTATACTCGCGTTCTTCTTTCTGTCTTATTCTATTTAAGTTCCTTTACTCCTCCTGGGTTCCAGTATACTCATATTACTTTTTGCAATGCCAAAAACAAAATATATACGTATAAAAAAAATAATAATACATGTAATTCAATCTGTACGTGATATTAACAATACATATACAAAATTTCTTTTCCTATCACAAAAAAAAAAAAAAAAAAAAAAAAAAATCTCAATGAAAAAGACATTGTTCATATACACTTTTGATTTTGAATAAATAAATATAAATTATCTAATTATAAATTAATCTGGTAAATCTAAGTCTCTATTGGTTTCTTCTAAACGAATTCAATGTCTTCTTTCACTATATTTGGCGAACCAAATCTAAAACCATGATTATAAATATATATTGCATTGTAGTATTGTAGAAATTCATATGATTTAAATCATCAACTTATTTTACTAGATGTCTTATCTTGCTTGTAATCACCATCTATTATCTCCCTTCTGACACCAATTTTGTCAAGGTATGGTCGAGTTTATAGATGATAGAGATAAGAAGAGCCTTTTGTGTACACTTTTTTACAATTTATTGAAGTATATATATACAAATACTCACAGTATTTTCATTATATTAGGTTACATCATTACATCCACTTTTACCGTTATATCATAATGTGGCTACTTCACTATTGGAGGAACTACAAATAATTCATTTAATTTTACACTTTGATTTGGTTTTAATTATACACTTTTATTATTTTTTAATGTTATTTTATATTTTAAATCCAACTTAAAAAGATTTCATGGATGTTTTAAATGTCATTTTTGCAACTTAAAACATTCCATGTATGCAACTTAATTTCAATGAGGCAAGTTAAAATTTTGTTTGCCGTATCATTACTTTAAACAAGGAGTAATTGTTTGACATATGGTAAATTTTAGGGTGTAAATATGTCCCGAATTAACGAATAAAATCTGAAATTGTTTTTATATTTGGTTGACTATTTTTGACGTTCTTTCATTCTTGTTTAAATGAGGACTTCATTTCAGTTGCCAAATGTGACTGATATTCGGTTCCCTAGCTGGATTTTCTTTTCAGTAATAATGGTGCATGTCCCAAATTTTTTAAAGGTATTTTATGTAAGTTTTATGGTTTGATAAAATGGCAAAAATTGTTCTAAAGATTAGGTTGCAGATTTTGCGATTAGGCTGCAATTAGAAAATTTAAATTGAAAAAATCAGGGCCCTTAAAAAGTTTTATGGCCGTCATCACAATATTGTTGATAAGTATGTAGTTACTGTATCCAAACTTATACTGGATATACAGTTGAATCTAGTTATCTCGAACACGGATATCTCGAACTTTCGGATAAGTCGAACTTTTAGAAAAAGTCCGGACAGAATTGTTCTTTATTTAACTAAAATAACTCCGGTTATCTCGAACTCGGATATCTCGAATTTCCGGATATGTCGAACAAATTTTTCGTCCCCATGAATGAAAATCCTAGAAAAATAACATTCGTTAACTCGAACAAAAAATTTAAGAAAATATTTTTTGGTAGATTTAATTAATTTTAAAAATCTAGTGACTGTCGGTACTGTTGATTTAAAACATTATTAAACTGCACTGACCTTCTGATTTCTTTAATCCGTTAATTAGTATCGTTGCATAAACAAATAAACCATCAAGAAGATTAACGGGTGTTTTAATTACTGCCAAGCTTAACATAGTGGTTGTGTGATGTGAACATCAATCAAAACAACCGGAAGCTTGGGGTGATTAAAGTACACAAAGCGAAACCGGAATGCGGAACAAAACGGACTCGCTGTTTGTCGGTAAAATACAATAGTGTAATCAGTTATTGACAGATTTTGAGTAAATAAAGAAAATCTTGTAAAACAAAATGCATAAATCTATCATTTACCAATGCGTTTTAACATGTCCATGTACTTGTCAGCGGTATACAGATATACTTATGAATAAAATTGTACTTAAATACTATCTCACAATACTTGAAAATGAACAATGTCGACACTATTTTGTAACCGACTTGCTTATCACGTATTAAGAGATACAGAGGCATTGGTAAATACTGAGAATTTTGTCGACATAAGCATTACATAATACCGGAAGTGACTTCCGATAGGTCTGTACGAGTTACTTCCCTTTTTTGTCGGTTTTTTCACATCGTTTATCTCGAACTTCGGATAAGTCGAACTTTTTGTATTTCCCCGCGGAGTTCGAGATAACGAGATTCAACTGTATTTGACTTGGCATAGTTTTTTGTTCCTTTCATTCTGAAAATTGACTTGCACGTGACGGGTGTAGCTAGCTATACAGGAGTTGCCGACCCTTCCGGAGCACCCGGCCTCACTTCCTTGATGACGTGTAAAACTAAATTTGCCAGCTGTCAAAGTTTTTCCTTTGTTTTTAGGGATTGTAATTTGCAAAAGGACTGGTATATTTGTGTTTTATTATTATTAGCAATTTCCAGTCGTTTCTTTATTTACAGCAATCATTACTTTAAGGTGGAAACGTGGTTTGTCCCAAGGTCGTTTTTCAGGTATTTGATGTAAGATTTATGGTTTTATAAGATTCCGATAATTGTTCTCAAAATTATGTTGCACTTCCTGTGGTTCAGTTGCGGTTGGGACAGATTAGTTTGCAAAAAACAAAAAGATAATGTTGCAAAACTAATCTATTCAAGGTTACAAATTTTACCAAACATGTTCAGGACTTATTCCGTGACGTAGCAACTTAATTTTTCATGTTCGCAACTTATGGTTACTCTTTTTGCAAATGAATCGTTTTTGCAAATTAAACTTTATGTAAGTAACCTACAAATCATGTATGCAACTCAAAAAAATCCTATATGCACCTTAAAAGTCATTGTTGCAACTTTAAAAAGATTTTATGTAGACAAATTAATTTCAATTGTGCCAGTTAGAAATTCATGTTTGCCACCTCATTGCTTTTCACAAGAAGTAATTTTATTACTTATGCTTAGATTCAGGATATAAATATGTGTAATATATAATACAAATATCTGTTAAATTTGTTCAAAACTTTTTAAATGAAGTAGATTTTTGGCTGTCATCTTTTAATATAATTATAAATAAAATTTAAATTAAAAATGATTGATTTTTGGAGATTTTGTATCGAAAGATATGGTGAAAAATTTAGTTGTAATAAATATTAGGTATTATATTTACAAAAATAGATGTATCAACAAAAATTTGTCTCTTAGTTCTTTTAAATTTGTCATGTTTGATGTTTATAACATGTAAAAATGTATTGCTACAAAGGAGAGTGAATAAACAAAGTTTGTAGATCAATGGCGACTTTTTTACAATATGTTTGAAAAGTGACTTGTGTACCATTTTTATATGTATTGTATATTAAGTGTATAAAAGAGCATACATATAGTTAATGTTCTATTTTACTCTCTCTCTCTCTCTCTCTCTCTCTCTCTCTCTCTCTCTCTCTCTCTCTCTCTCTCTCTCTCTCTCTCTCGCTTGCTTTCTCTTATTTAAAACATTCACTATACATTGTATCTTTTGTATCTTGTAACTATATAATTATTGAATGAAATAAAAAAGAGAATTACAAAAAAAAAAAAAAAAAAAAAAAAAAAAAAAAAAAAAAAAACAACAACAAATATTTGTTAAATTTTGATACGCACATTTCGGAAAATCATTTCTCGTCAGTGACACTAAAAGGCGGAAAATGTGCAAAGATAAAAACATCAGGTTAGATAGGGTAAGGGGTTTATTAATTCCTATTTAAGTGACCATTCATGTTACCAGAGTAAGTAACGAAGACCAAAAATGTTACCCGAGTCGGTTTAGAAGACGATGTTTTGTCACCTAAGTAGGAATTACGAGGAATTTACCCACTGAGGTAACCAAGTTTTACTACTCCAGAAATCGGTTGACTACTCATGTAACTTTTTTAGTTTACCTTTGATTGAAGGATACCTTATGGGTTGCATGTATATGTTTTCATACCATTTTATGTTTAAGTTTGACGAAGACACTAGCCAAAAATGCTTCATACCATGTAAAAAACAGGCAAGGGTGTGAATCGAACACACTAACTCAAACTCAATTGATATCCCTAAATAGCTTATTAATTCCTAATCAAGTGACAATTCATGTTACCAGAGTAAATAACGAAAACAATAATGTTACCCGAGTCGGTTTAGAGGACGATATTTGGTCACCTCAGTAGGTTTTTACGAAGAATATACCTACTTAGGTAAACAAGTTTTACTTCTCATGTAACCGGTTGACTACTCATGTCACTTTAAAATCTATTTTGATTAAAGAATACCCCCGGTGCTGCAATATATATCTTTATATGATTTTATGTTTAAGTTTAAGCGAAAATCCTTCATATCATGTTAAAAACAGGCTAAATTGAACATCATAACTCAAACCCAATATGATTACCCTCCATAGCTTATAAATTCCTAATCAAGTGACAATTCATGTCACAAGAGTAAATAACGAAAACCGATAATGTTACCCGAGTCGGTTTAGAAGACGGTATTTTGTTACCTGAGTACGTTTTACGAAGAATATACCTACTGCGGTAGCCAAAATTTACAACTCAAGTAACCGAATGAAACTCATGTAACTTTTTTAGTTTACCTTTGATTGAAGTATACCTTAGGGGTTGCGTGTATATGTTGTCATACGATTTTATGTTTAAGTTTGAGCGAAGGCACTACTCAAAATTCCTTCAGACCATGTAATGAAACGGCTAAGGTGGGAAGCGAACCCACTTACTCAAACCCAATATGATGACCTAAATTGCTTAATAAATCCTACTCAAGTGACAATTCATGTTACCAGAGTAAATAACGAAGACCAAAAATGTTACCCGAGTCGGTTAAGAAGAAGGTATTTTGTCACATTAGTAGGTTTTACGGAGAATTTATCTACTAAGGTAACTAAGTTTTTCTACTCAAGTAACCGGTTGACTACTCATGTCACTTTTTTTAGTTTACCTTTGACTGAAGATACCTCGGGGTTGCATGTATATATTTTCATATGATTTTATGTTAAAGTTTGAGCTAAGGCAGTAGCCAAAATTCCTTCATACCATGTAAAAAACAAGCTAAGATGGTAATCGAACCCACTAACTCATACCCAATATGATAATCCTAAATAGCTTTTTAATTTCCACTAAAGTGACCATTCATGTTACCAGAGTAAATAACGAAGACCAAAAATGTTACCCGAGTCGAATTAAAAGAAGGTATTTTGTCACCTAAAAAGGTTTTATGAAGAATTTTACCTACTAAGGTAACCAAGTTTAAGTTCTCAAGTAACAGGTTGACTACTCATTTAACTTTGTTTTAGTTTACGTTTGATAGAAGGATTCCTTAGGGGATTAGTGTATATGTTGTCATCCGATTTTATGTTTAAGTTTGAGGGAAGGCACTAGCCAAAATTCCTTTATACCATTCAAAAAATGGCTAAGGTGGGAGTCGAACCAATTAACTCAAACCCAATATGATAACCTAAATAGCTTATAAATTCCTACTCAAGTGACCAATCATGTTACCGTGTAAGTAACGAAGACCAAAAATGTTACCCGAGTTGGTTTAGAAGACGGTATTTCGTGACCTTAATAGGTTTTTGACGAATGGTACATAATAAGGTTACCAAGTTTTATTTCTCAAGTAACAGGTTGACTACTAATTTAACTTTGTTTTAGTTTACATTTGATTGAAGGATACCTCAGGGGTTGCGTGTATATGTTGTCATCCGATTTTATGTTTAAGGTTGAGCGAAGGCACTTGCCAAAATTCCATTATACCATTCAAAAAATGGCTAAATTGGGAATCGAACTCACTAACTTAAACCCAATATGATAACCTAAATAGCATATTAATTCCTACTGAAGTGACGAATAATGTTACCGTGTAAGTAAAAAATGTTACCAGAGTCGGTTTAGAAGACGGTATTTTGTCACCTAAGTAGGTTTACGAAGAATTTACCTACTGAGGTAATCAAGTTTTACTACTTAAGTAAACGGTTGACTACTCATGTAACTTTTTAAATTTACTTTGATTAAAGAATACCTCCGGGGTTACATGTTACCCGAGTCGATTTAGAAGAAGGTACTTTGTTACCTTATAGGTTTTATCAAGAATTTTACCTACTAAGGTAACCAAGTTTTAGTTCTCAGTAACAGGTTGACTGCCCATGTAACTTTGTTTTAGTTTACG